>JAQPZY010001484.1:2732500-2935000 GCA_029931535.1 Margaritifera margaritifera
GATACTGTCCTTTACCCTTTGTTCTGTCTTATTTGTTTCAGCTGTTTTATTTCTGCCCTGTCCTCAGTCTGCTGTTTTTTCGCATTCTCTTTAAGCCAGTGAAACTTTCATTTCAAGCTCCTCATTTCTTTCATCTGCCTCATTCTTTGAAACTCCTGTTTTCTCTTTCTCTGCTCCTGTAATATCTTCATCCTTCTATCAGTTTTAATCATTCTATGTTGCTAGACTGTTTCGATTATTGACCCATATTTATTATATATATATACACACACACACACTCACGGTTCGGATTTATTTTGGCTAAAATCTTTCAATATTTGTCTGCCAGAAGTTTTCAATTCTTCATTCATATTTTCCAGCATATCGGCTTTTACAACGTTCACAATTTGTTTGCTGGAATCTGTCGATTTTTCACATATTTTCAAGCATTTCTAGTTTTTTAAAGTTGGTGTATTTCAGTATTTGTTTTCTAGAATTTGTCGATTCTTCACTCGTATTTTCCATCATAGCTGACTTTTTAACGTTGATATATCAATATATCTTTGCTACAATTTTTCGATTGTTGATTTATATTTTCCGTATCTGAACCCTTGTATTTATATGGCAGAAAATCAGTTATAGTTGTCTGCTAGAATATTCCAATTAATGATTTTTTAAAAAGAAAATAGGAAACTATCTTCTGATTTTTATACACTGATAGATTTCAGTATATACATAAATTAACTAAAATTTCATTTATCAATCTGTTGTGTATTTTCGACTTAAGATGCGGACTCAATGAAAGGATTTATACGTGCCTTTAAACGCTTGCATACTGTAAATTGTTCAAATTTTTTGGTACTCTGTTTTTATCGTCCATACAGTAGTTGCTTTACTCGCGCTTTTTTCATCTCATCCTTCCATCATTTCTTTTCGCAAATTCATCTGTAAATTTTGCTTCGTTACAAACCCTACACGTGATTTTAATAATATGCCAAAATGGCTTTCCAAGGGAATATATTTATATCATAGTCTGCTTGTTTGCAGCCACCATTTATTTGGAAAGAACTTCTTTAGTATTCAATAATTTTGCAAATTACAGAACTACATATCTACTTATTTAAATAGCATGTCAAAGTTGTGCTCCTATTGCCCCCCCCCCCCACGAGGCACGTGTAATCAAACGAGTTATTTTGAAAAGAAACATACAAAATAGTTAGGCGAATTTAACTCAGATCTTCAAAGCCTACAAGAACTAGAGCTACAAAATGTTGTTGGGGAAAGTTTAGCCAAAGCGGATAAACGAATAACAGCTGAAAAAGGATACAACCCTTTATCAAATGATTTAAAAGTTCAACGAGATAAAGGAGAAACAGTGTTTATCAAGATAGAAAAAATAAAGTTTAAACGATTTAATGAATTTCCATGAAGCAGACGATGATGAAATTATGGATAGAGACGAAACTATTGAAAATCGAGAAAAAACAAAACGTACAAAAAGAGGGAAAGGTTTTGTTATGAACAGTTTATATTTCAAGTTTTCTGTTGTTTGCTGCCATCGGTTACATCATCTATATAAACTTTAAACGTGGTAAAAGCAATTAACTTTTCCAAAACTTTGTACCCAGAGACACATCACAAAATGTAAAATAATAAATTAAACCAAACATGGCCAAAGCAATTAACTGTTCCAAAACTTTGTACCCAGAGACACATCACAAAATGTAAAATAATAAATTAAACCAAACATGGCCAAAGCAATTAACTTTTCCAAAACTTTGTAAACAGAGACACATCACAAAATGTAAAATAATAAATTAAACCAAACATGGCCAAAGCAATTAACTTTTCCAAACCTTTGTATCCAGAGACACATACCAAAATGTAAAATAATAAATTAAACCAAACATGGCCAAAGCAATTAACTTTTCCAAAACTTTGTAAACAGAGACACATCACAAAATGTAAAATAATAAATTAAACCAACATAGTCAAAGCAATTAACTTTTCCAAAACTTTGTACCCAGAGACACATCACAAAATGTAAAATAATAGATTAAACCAAACGTGGTCAAAGCAATTAACTTTTCCAAAACTTTGTACCCAGAGACACATCACAAAATGAAAAAATAATAAATTAAACCAAACATGGCCAAAGCAATTAACTTTTCCAAACCTTTGTACCCAGAGACACATCACAAAATGTAAAATAATAAATTAAACCAAACATGGTCAAAGCAATTAACTTTTCCAAAAGTTTGTACCCAGAGACACATCACAAAACGTAAAATAATAAATTAAACCAAACATGGCCAAAGCAATTAACTTTTTCAAAACTTTGTAAACAGAGACACATAACAAAATGTAAAATAATAAATTAAACCAAACATGGCCAAAGCAATTAACTTTTCCAAAACTTTGAAAACAGAGACACATCACAAAATGTAAAATAATAAATTAAACCAAACATGGCCAAAGCAATTAACTGTTCCAAAACTTTGTACCCAGAGACACATCACAAAATGTAAAATAATAAATTAAACCAAACGTGGTAAAAGCAATTAACTTTTCCAAAACTTTGTACCCAGAGACACATGACAAAATGTAAAATAATAATTTAAACCAAACATGGTTAAAGCAGTTAACTTTTCGAAAACTTTGTACCCAGAGACATATCACAAAATGTAAAATAATAAATTAAACCAAACATGGCCAAAGCAATTAACTGTTCCAAAACTTTGTACCCAGAGACACATCACAAAATGTAAAATAATAAACTAAGCCAAACATGGCCAAAGCAATTAACTTTTCCAAAACTTTGTACCCAGAGACACATCACAAAATGTAAAATAATAAATTAAACCAAACATGGCCAAAGCAATTAACTTTTCCAAACCTTTGTATCCAGAGACACATCACAAAATGTAAAATAATAAATTAAACCAAACATGGCCAAAGCAATTAACTGTTCCAAAACTTTGTACCCAGAGATACATCACAAAGTGTAAAACGATAAATTAAACCAAACATGACTAAAGCAATTAACTGTTCCAACACGTTGTACCCAGAAACACATCACAAAGTGTAAAACAAGAAATTAAACCAAATATGGCCAAGCAATTAACTGTTCCAACACGTTGTATTCAGAGACACATCACAAAGTTTAAAACTAGAAATTAAAACAAACGTGTCCAAAGCAATTAAAAGTTCCAACACGTTGTACCCATAGATTCGTCACAAAGTGTAAAATAAGAAATTAAACCAAACATGGCCAAAGCTATTAACTGTTCCAACACGTTGTACCCAGAGACACATCACAAAGTGTAAAACAATAAATTAAACCAAACATGGCCGAAGCAATTAATTGTTCAAACACGTTGCACCCAGAGACACATCACATAGTGTTAAACAAGAAATTAAACCAAACGTGGCCAAAGCAATTAACTGTTCCAACACGTTGTACCCAGAGACACATCATAATGTGTAAAACAAGAAATTAAAGCAAACGTGTCCAAAGCAATTATCTGTTCCAACACGTTGTGCCCAGAGACACATCAAAATGTGTAAAATAAGAAATTAAACCAACCGTTTCAATTGTCATCACCTGTTATTTACCTGAAATGTTGAAACAACTATTCTCGTACTTTTGTTTTTTTTACTGATGTTTGGTTTATGCACCTTTTCTACCATATCTACAGCGTTGGATACCTTGGAGAAAGCCGCTTATGTATTGGATTTCGTGTCTCAATTTGAGATCATAGGAATTTAACCTTTTAACCATTTTTGAGTATGTAGTATTGTTTAATGAATCTACCTGTAACAGTTGTAATTTTATACAAATTACTGTAAACGATATAAATAGCTTAGTGTAAGCTATCTATTAAACACAATTATTTGATTGCAAAACCTACTAACAATAGGTTATTTGTACAACGGGTCATTCACGACCTTTTTACATTGGACTATTTTTTGTACGCTATTGTCGATTTTCGTACCTCTATCCGAATCTCTGTCCAACAATGCATATTAGTGGTAAAAGTGTAACTCTCTACTAGCTGTTTGTTCAAAAAGTATTTTGTTATTAATTAGTTACCTAAAATGTGTACTCTTAGAATAAATCTTTACAGTGATATTACAATTACATATATAACTTTTTGTTATCAATATTATTCTCTCTCTTCTCTCTCTCTCTCTCGAACTCGAAAGGCAGTTTAAATAATTATTGCAGTTAAGCACTACATTTGTAAGTTAATCAAAATCAATTGGATATTTTTATTCATGACAAACGAAACATAACTGTTTCTTATTTCACACACAGTTTCCACAAAATACATACTGAACATTGTTTTCTTGTTCATTTCTTTCTTAAATTTATTTTGCAGTAATTGTTTTCCCATGGTAGTACGAGGAATGAAAGTTTCTGAGCCACTTGCGGTGTTCAATGATTTTTTTTTTTTTTTTACTGATTTATTTTTAAGAGCTGCAGAGAAGCGAGCAGCGAGCCGCAAGGCAGCGTACCAATTGCAATAAAAATTGAAATAACAGTCAGTAGTTCAATAAGTGTGGCACATTTCTTCACCCTACTAATGTAAGTGTTTAATTCTTCGCGTGACCGTGGACTTTTTGTTTACACATGAATACATAAAATAATGTTAGCAGTGAAGATTAGAGTCTGGCTAAAACGTCTATTATTATTGGGTTGAAATGCACAATTGCTCAAAAATAAGGATTACTATCAACGATTTTGTTCACATGCTCTGCACATGTCAGACGAAGTACATGCAGTTTTCTCTGTGGGATTCTAAATTGACCTATATGATCTGTATGTTTTAATCTTTCAGTGCAATAGTAATCAGTTACACTTTTTTTTATAATGAGCCAGTGCATGAAGAGAACTTATTACCACGCGAGTAAATTCTACTGGTTTCTTGCCTGTATAATGCCAATGAACTATTTTCCTCATGACAAGAACTAGTGCCCTCGCGTGACGAACAATGATGACGTTACGTCAAAGCGCGTAAATTAAACACGCATGCCATAATGTCTGTTAGTTTTACTTTAGTAACTTCACAGAATTCTCGAGACATAACTGTTATCAATTTGATACACATAAACATTTAGTAAATGCACCATTTGGCAACAACGATATTTTTAGCGCACGATACTCAACGGAAAACCTGACCATGTTTTAGTACAAACCATCACAAGAGCTGAGCGGAGCTGACCACTATTCATTCATCCTTTTGGACCTTAGTAGCTCAGATTAACCAGACATAGTAAGTCTTTAATATATAAAAGCTGATATGATCCGCTGCATCGAAGATAAACAGCAGGGCCTAATTCAACGACCAGACCAGTAGTGGGGAGGGGGGGGGGGTAGCCTATAAATTTAGCTAGGCTAGTGTCACGAAACAATCTCAAGAGTCCAATTATTAAACATTTTGTGTGGAAACTTTCAATTTGTTTTGAACAAGTTATTACTCTCACAGCAAGATTTAAAAGAGAAAAGTTTCAGCACAAAAATTAGTGCTTCAGATCCAGTCGTTTACGTATCTTTAAAAAATTTGCATTAATATTGAAATCTGCACAGAAAGACAATAAATGGAAGGACTTTTGTAGAATATATTTTGTTTAAACCAGAGAGTATCTTACTATTCTATTAAACTTTTATTAAGATAATCGTGTCTTTGATATGTTATAAATAATATTTTGAATATTTATATGAGAAGAAAAAAAAAAACCCTGTGAAAATCGTTGTTTTCAGAAAATGGTTTCTGGTAAGAGCCAGTTAAAATTCTTTATCAATCTTTATCATCATATCGTCTGTTAAAAAAATAAAAAGTATAAGTTTGTATTTCTGTCTGTGTGATGAGTAACTGTTGCCCCTAAATCAAGTTCCGCAACAAATCACACTCGGGCCAACAAATATCGCATTACCCTCGACTGTAATCACCATATGTCGCTTAAGGCTTGGTCCAGTTGATAAAAAGGTATAAAGGCGTGCATGCACTGTAAATGGTTAATGTGAGGGAGATTATACTGCCATGCTGTATAAGAATGATGCATGCAACACAATACCTACTTTTGGAGTGGCACATTCCCCTTATGAATATTCCATTATAAAATCTCTGCTCGACCTCTATCTTCCATTTTTTCCCGCAGGTGTGTAAACAAAGGGCGAATACAAATTAATGCAAAACAAAAGGGCACAAAAATCATCTCCTTTTTTTTCCCCGGAGTCAAAATTGGTTATATCGTTGGCACGCCTTCGGTATAAAACTTCTCAGAGAATTATAAAATCCATGCAAGCATCACCTGCGTAAAATTAAAAAATGCAGTTAATACCTATTTCAAAATATAAAATTAACAAAATCTTTACAATGTGCAAATATCATTTCATAAACCTTATAAGTCATGCAAGTAAATATTCTGAACAGTAACAGACCTAAAGAAAGCTGTAAAGTAGGAAACCTGAGCACGCATGCGCACAAAACACACGTCGTTGTGGAGGAAGTTTGAATATTACAAGGGGCTTGAGTCTTCACGAGGGAATCAAATGCATGCTGTTGGCAAAAAAAGGAGAAAAGAACGGTTTGAAACTATTAACGTTTGTATGGAAGGAACTTGTTTTATACATTTTTAAGTAGTTTGCATTAATACAAATTTATATACATCATCGGGTATGAGTCACGATGCCGCTGGAAAACAATTATATAAGTCATTGGAGAAAACAACCAATGCATGCCCCAGATCACTAGTTGCATTTTGAGGCTCGTGCTTCTCCATCAGTTTGATGATGTAATCTGTGCCCTCGAGTCCACTCGAGATAAATTGTTATGACTTTAGGTAGTTAAGAACAAGTATTAAACTTTAAATCAATTTTATCTGTACTTTTTCTAAGCCGCAATGTGATATTTGCATCACTTTGCGCAATTATAAACGTGGCATTTATACTCTCACCTTTGAATTTTGTAATCGAAATGTGTTCCAGCGCTCCAGTTCAATCCGAGCATTAAACTTTGAGCTGAAAATCCCTATAGTGAAACCATCGCAAAAGGTACATTTGCTAAAAGAAAGGCTATTATGTTTAAAAAGCTTTGGAAACTATGGCGATAGAAAGAGATTCCATGATAAGCAGGCTATGTATCTAGCTGTACAAGCCGAGGATGACGCTGAAAATATCACTCGGAAAAAATAGTGAGACACTCTGATCCGGGCAATTTCAAAGCAGTTGCTGCCTAATTTGTTCATGTTCTGCAACTAATTAACTTTCACTCGAAGGGAGTGGAGACAAGAGGGAGTGGAGACAAGAGGGAGTGGAGACAAGAGCGTCCGCAGGAAGTTTTCGGGGGTGGGTGGGTGGGGGGAAGCAAAAGTGATGCCAATAGGGTCAAGGGGAGAGGCAAGCTCCAACAGTTGGATTTGGGTGGTTTAATATTTTGGGGTTTTGTTTAAATCTTATTGCAGACTTATATATATATATATATATATATATATATATATATATATATATATATATATATATATATATATATATATATATATATACTGCACAATGGATTTGTACAAAATTGAGGGGGGGGGACCCCTGTCCCATGCGGACGCCTATGAGTGGAGACTCCCACGGAAAACCGCCATTGGCCCCAAGCTCCTTCCCAGAAGGCATGTCGTGTAATCACGTGTACATGTTTGTTAAAACGAATCCGCCGTACAAGGCATACCTCTTCCTTCGAGTAAAGAGTAGAATACATCATAGATTCACACATAAATTATATTTAGGATGAATTAAAAAATAAGTTTTAACAGTTTAAATATAGTCGATTTCTTTATCAATCCTCACCATCCTTGTTGATTTTGCTCTACCTCAATTTTTCAATGACAAAATCATGTACACATTATTTATTAATCAAGGTCTTACAGTCGTTTGTATCCATCAGCAATGAATGATACGTGACGTTTTTTTTTTTCTTTTTCTTCTAGCATTTCTAGATAAGTTTGGAAAAAATCTACTTGTCAATTTCACAAATAACTTCGGGCTCATAATCCAAAGGTCGCGGGTTCGATACCCGCACAGGCCAGCCTGTGTCAGTTACCTTGGTATGTCTTTGGAACAGGCACTTAGTTCCCGTTTCCTCGACATGATATTGCCAATAATGTGGTAAAAGTGCCGTTTAACACCAATCAAACCATTCAACCATCACAAATTTTCAATTTTCTGTTCTTGAATGTTAACTAGATATGATATGAATGATTTTAAAAACCGACAGGTTATAATAGACAATGTACGAGTTGGAAGGCTAGATCGACACAAATTTAATTCCACACATATCACAAATGTGCCAAATTAGGATTTCTAATTTACATCAATAATAACGGAAATGCGTCTTTGCAATTCCAATAAAGGATATAGATTATATAAGAAAAATAGTATAGTTTTAGGGCACATATTTATTAAACGCTCTTCTAACGGAGTAAACAATCCCTTTGAAGTACTGGCTGTAATTTCCCTAATTCTTTTATATCTGTCGTATTTTACAGGTCACCGAAAACAGAAAGTCATCTCCGCATTATAGTTTTGGAATTCGACATTCGCTGCCCCGCGCCCCTATCATTGTAGATAAGCCAGAATAATAATGGTGCATCATGGGTGACATACAATTTCCGCGGTCTGATCGTCTTTGAAAGTTTCTGGACCGAACTGCTGTTTCAGTGCAAGTAAAGTTGACGTCACAGGCAAAGTAGAGGCAGTGACCTTGGAAATTCATGACACTACGGATATAGTTTCGCACATATGTAACTTTACTCGTGTCCTTGACTAGTGTGTTAGGCCTTTATCAGAGAATTTTATGAATTTTCTGCACAAATATATTTGCTTGAGTAGTTTCTTTTTAATGGTATGTACCCATTTATTCACAATTCAATATCTATTGGTATTTCCTAAAATTTACTTTCAGCCCGGTCCGCGTTCATTGGCACAGAAAATGGTTTGTATTGCATACAAAGTTATGACAATTAAGAACATGTTCCTTATTAAAAAGAAAGTTAATATATGTTATAAATGTTAGTAAAATGGAAAGAATAGTTTTTGAGTAATTTTAGATAAAAGTTACATTTATATTTCCTTCCTATATAATAGTCGAATTTGTTCCTTCATGCACAGCGTCTCTTGGCCCGTCCTCCTTTCGTGCATGTATAGGAGCAACCTGTATTAGTCAAATGCATGTATAGGAACAACCTGTATTGGTCAAATGCCAGTATAGGAACAACCTGTATTCGTCAAATGCCTGTATAGGAGCAACCTGTATTAGTCAAATGCCAGTATAGGAACAACCTGTACTAGTCAAATCCCAGTATAGGAACAACCTGTATTGGTCAAATGCCAGTATAGGAACAACCTGTATTGGTCAAATGCCTGTATGGAAACAAACTGTATTAGTCAAATGCCAGTATATGAACAACGTGTATTAGTCAAAAAGTGCTTTACATTCAGACCATTTCATGTCCAAGTTATCCCAGTTGCATTTAACGTAGCAAGAATATTTTTCAGTCATAAAGTAAAATCTACATTCGTTAAAAATGCAGAAGATTAGGTATTTCATTAAAAACCTTAGATTTATGTATATTTTGTTTCAATAACTTAATAAACTGACTCAGGACACCATCTGCCTGTTTGTCAATAATCCCAAGTAAAAAACTTTTCTTGCTGAATACAGAATGAGACAAATCTTTACATTTACTCTTAATCGAATCCCGAAAACTATGAAGTAAGGCATTTGTTTTTATATAGTCCCAAAATATGTGAGTTACTGTTTCTACTGCATTTTTACAGCAACAACATGTTAGTTGTCACTGTTTCAATTTTACTAATAAACTTGTTTGTAACCAAAAAATTCTCTGTAGTATTTTAAATTGTAACCAACGTAGTTTTTGACATTTTGTAAGCTATAATAATAACTTAAAATAGTTATGCCAGTATTCCTCATGTATATTATCTAATTTGAGACTCCATTTAACTTTCGATGTAGGATCACGTGAATTTGAAATAAGTCTCTCCTGGATTCACCTACTGCCATTTTTGTCTCTAATTGATACGTAGATGGATGTATAATGGGTTGTTGTATAAATTGTCAATAGTTATATCGTATTTATTTTAATATACTTTACTGCATTTATTACACTTAAAATATCTCAGAAGTTTGCTTTAACTTGGAATGTGTTAATAAAGTTATCAGAACTAATCCAAGTTCCATCTACAATAACAAAATGATTCACATACATAATTCCCATTTCAACCCAATGTCTGAAAAATATACCATTATTTCCAATTTTAATATTTGGATTATACCATATCTGTGTCTGCAGCAGATCCTCCTTGTTACTTATTTCAAAGTCACTTAATAGTTGCCTATTTGCAGTAAAAACATCTGTCCAAAATCTGTAAAGTTTTTTTTACATACTTTATTTTAACAAAATCTGTTCCAAAAGAGAAGAAATTTTCAATATACCGGGAAGATGCAGTCCGTTGTAAAGAGTTTTGTCAGCCATGTCAGTTTGACAGAATCATTAAGGTTTATTATATTTATCATTTTCATACCTCCCTTCCTTATAATCTTTAATCATCACATTTCTTTCACTTTATCCTTTCACCATTCCAAAAGAATTTGTAGAAAAGTGAATCAAGTTCTCGCAACACTTTTTGTGGAGGGTTTTGCAGTGCAAACAGCAAGTGAGTTAAATTTTATAATTTCAAACTTTTTATAACTGTTGTTTTCCCATAAGGTATATGTAATCTTTTTGACCACTGAACCAGAAGATTTTTAATTTTTTTTCTTATTTTTGGACCATAGTTTAATTGTAACATATAATATAAATTCAAAGCAAATATTATGCAAAGGACAGTGAATTCAGTAGCGTTCCAGTCTAGATTGTGCTCTGGACAATATTAAACTTTATCAAACAAAATTACTTTAGTTTTCTCAATACTGACACTAAGTCCAGATAATTTAGAAAACTGATAGATAAGATCTAATGCAGCTTTTTGTAGGCCAAAATCTATGCATATATCAATTATGAATATATAATGGGGGAGAGGGGATCTCCCTGTCTGCAACCTCTTTTTATGTCATACGATACTGACCATTCACTATTACACAAGATTATATATTATTATAAAACAGTTTTATCCATTTTATAACATCTGAGGTAAAATTGTAAAATAGGAGCACTTTTTCTATAAAAGACCATACTAAAGAATCAAATGCTTTCTCAGAGTCTATTAAAAATAATATACCTGGTTTGTTGCACGTTTTTATATAAACAATAAATCATATACATTGCGGATATTTTCATCAATATATGTACCTTTAATAAAGCCCGTTTGGTCTGATATCAGGTAAAACCATTTTCATCCTTCTTGCGACACAAGGAATGACTATTTTATACGAAACATTTAAAAGATATTGGTCACCAGTGTTTTAAATATTCTTTTGGCCTATCTCCCTTAGGTATGCATGTAATTACCCCTCCTTTTATGTAGATGATAATTCTCCTGATAGATACGAAAAGTTTATTGCTATTACAAAAACAATGACCAATATATTTCCCAAAAAAGTTAAAAAATTAAACTGTAAATCCATCTGAGCCAGGACTTTAATTATTTGGAATATTTTTCAAAGCTGAATTTGCCTCCAAATATAAGATAGGTCCTTGTAAAAATTCATTTTGAACATTATATTCTCTTTCGGTATATCTGTGTAACTTTAAAGAGATTCAAGATAAACTGTATCAACGTGTTTATAAGAGTAAAAATTTTATAGTATAGTACAATTTAGTTTCTTCTGCAATATATTTTTGGCTATTAGTTACACTAACATCATGTTTTCTCAATTCAGGCATCATCTTGCTAATATAATGTCTATTTTCTAAATGTGAAAAAGGTATATTGGCTTTTCACCATCTTTAATCCACTTTGCATGTGATGATCTTACTTTAACTCCTTCCATTGTTTTCCTCCGGATTTCCATCAGTTGATCTTGTTTACTTTTCAAAAGAGAAAATTCCTCCAGTTCATTTGCCCGTTCTATATTTTCTATTTCTTGTGTAAGTTGTTTTTCATGTTGATCTTACAGTCTCATCTTGAAGGAGGAAAATGAAATAGTTTGGCTTTTCCTCTGATTTCTAAAAGCATAGTTTCAAAAATAATTATTCGTTTATTGAAAGATGCAGTTATGAATCGCAGATATTGATAATGTTATATATTTGTGCAGCATGTGCATATTGACTTTCACATTTCTTAATTACCTCTTTCATTGTGACAGTATAGTCTTTATCTTTCAGCAAGGTGTTATTCAATTTCTAGAAAGTTTATTGCTTCATAAATATTTTGAAAATAAGTCCAATCTTGAGAAGACAATGGTCTGTCCGATGTTCTGTTTCTATACAAGGTTCAGCTACATATGTAAATAGATTCTCAGAAACAAGAAAAAAGACAAGCCTAGCTGGTTTAATGGGGTTAGCTTTTCTTTGTGTATATCTCTTGATACCGATACTATGTTCCCTCCAAATGTCAGTAAAATTGTATTCGGCACATACATCTAAAACTGCTTCCCTTGCCTTTGGATTATTTATTGTTGTATAATTATATGTGTCGATGTCAGGGCTAAATACCAGATTAAAATCACCTTCAATAATTACACAGTTATTGTTAATTTCAATTATATCTTCATTTAGTTCCATATAGAAGTCAGGTCTATCTCTATTATATCTATATATATTCACAAGTGTAAGTCTCTGGCTCTGAATTGATATTTCAAGAATAATTTTATTTCTTTTTCGTCCATCTTCACGCTACGTACAGTGAATGGAAAAGTGTTATTGAGGAGTATTGCTACCCATCTTCAGTTTGAATTCATATCCCCATATTGACCTTATATAAGTCTCTAATTGTTTAGTGAAATGGGTGTCTTGTAATACACATATTACATATTTTTTTTCTTCAAGTAGTTAAATAAATCTCTTGTTTTATTAAGATCCCCCAATCCCTGGCAATTCATAGAAACTATGTTAATGTCACTATCCATTCACAAGAACAGTGTTATACCTACATACTTATGTAATGCAGAGTTCACCAACATAATGTGCTATGTTCAATATAGTTAAAATAAACTTACAAAATACATATGAGACCATGCTTTTGTTGATGCTAAATATACATGAACAATTAAGGCTTTTTTTTTAGAATTGGGAAATATAAACTTTAGGTGTAAGTACATCAAAAAGGTACAAAGGTAGTGAACAAAATATATAAAACAGTAACCATATGTGAGTGCAAAGAAAATATAACACAAGGAACATTCATATTAAAACAAATACACTATATTATTGGTAAGAGGAAAAAAGCGCTGTTACAAAAGGTAAAAAAAGGAGACGCACACACACACACACACACACACACACACACACACACACACACACACACACACATAATGTAATCAGAAATTTATAATTATCTCTGACAATCTTAGGTACCCGAGCCCTATCAAACGCATACATATACATATGGCATGAATATACTCCTGAGCTCTATTAAACGCATACATATACATATGATATAAATATACTCCTGTGCTCTATTAAACTCATACATATATATATGATATGAATATACGCCTGAGCTCTGTTAAACGCATACATATACATATGATATGAATATACTCCTGTGCTCTATTAAACTCATGCATATACATATGATATGAATATACTCCTGTGCTCTATTAAACGCATACATATACATATGATATGAATTGATATGAATATACTCCTGTGCTCTATTAAACGCATACACATACATATGATATGAATATACGCCTGAGCTCTATTAAACGCATACATATACATATGATATGAATATACGCCTGAGCTCTATTAAACGCATACATATACATATGATATGAATATACTCCTGTGCTCTATTAAACGCATACATATACATATGATATGAATATTCTCCAGTGCTAAATGCACGACACGCCCTTGTTTGTATATTTATATTCGGAGTTGGGGGGGGGGGAGGGAGCGGAGACACCAATCATATAGTACACATAGTACACTACAACAATATAAAGAAAGGGAAACAAATTTTATCACACTGTTTCGAATTCTTAAAAAAAACAACCTGTTTATATGCTGTTTACGTACTATTGTATGCCATCATCCACAACCGTATCATATATACGTCATGAACGAGTCGAACGTTGGGTTGAATAAAATTGAAAGTAACTAGGTTTAAAAAATGCATATGCATAATATATACTAAAATATGTAATCCGCGATGTTTAAATTAATTTTTCACCTATATCTAATTTAGCGCTGAACTCTTTTTTGAATTAAAGATAAAAAAGGATCATTTGCTTTATTTTCTGTCTCCAGCACTGTTTACGTCTCAAACAAGAAAATATACTGTGTTCCGACTTGAAGTAGAAATTTGTGTAGTATACTATAAATTCCGTAAACTCGACTTGGTGTTATGTTCGGTATAGTAGAAAACCCGTTGTATTCATTAGCACAGGCTAAAGAAGAGTTATTTCCCTTGTACCATGTCACTCCAATGTCGTACAAAGTGCAATATATGATAGTTCCACCAATAGATCTAAAAAGTGTAGCATTCTTTAATAAAACAATTTTACTCCGAACTGAATTTCAACACTGACATATTTTATATAAACATTTATTTTTTTAATTTAATTTTTTTTTTCTTTTTTAGACACATACAGAAAAAAGAATGCCCTCAAATAAACCAAAAAAGATTAATTCCAGTTAATGAGGAAAGGATATACGCGTCATAACCTTACGGGTAATATTTTTGGACTAATTTGATTTCTAACCTTAGGTATCAATGTCCGTTTTATCCAATAGTATAAAAAGTGACTATCAGCAAGCAATAGTATAAAAAGTGACTATCAGCAAGCAATAGTATAAAAAGTGACTATCAGCAAGCTACTCTCGTATATATTACTTTCATATAGTAATATTCAAAGAAATTCTTAAAAAATGTATTCTAGAAGTTTTGACAAATCATTTCGTGGTTTGACTTTTTTTTAAATATCCTATCACCATCCAGCTTAAAAAAATGCAATAGAAGATCCATGCCTTTGTTACCCTATCTTCTATTTTTAGGACATCAAGAAATCCATGCCTGTGTTACCCTATCTTCTATTTTTAGGACATCAAGGAAATATATACCTGTGTTACCCTATCTTGTCTTTTTAGGACATCAAGGAAATCCATGCCTGTGTTACCCTATCTTCTATTTTTAGGACATGAAGGAAATCCATGCCTATGCTACCCTATCTTGTATTTTAAGGACATCAAGGAAATCCATGCCTGTGTTACCCTATCTTGTGTTTTAAGGACATCAAGGAAATCCATGCCTGTGTTACCCTATCTTGTATTTTAAGGACATCAAGGAAATCCATGACTGTGTTATCCTAGCTTGTTTTTTAAGGACATCAAGGAAATCCATGACTGTGTTACCCTATCTTGTCTTTTAAGGACACCAAGGAAATCCATGCATGTGTTACCCGAATTTGTCTTTTAAGGACATCAAGGCAATCCATGCCCGTGTTACCCTATCTTGTATTTTAAGGACATCAAGGAAATACATGCCTGTGTTACCCTATCTTGTGTTTTAAGGACATCAAGGAAATATATGCCTGTGTTATCTTATCTTGTATTTTAAGGACATTAAGGAAATCCATGCCTGTGTTACCCTATCTTGTGTTTTAAGGACATCAAGGAAACCCATGCCTATGCTACCTTATCTTGTGTTTTAAGGACATCAAGGAAATCTATGCCCGTGTTACCCTATCTTGTATATTTAGGACATCAAGGAAATCCATGCCCGTGTTACCCTATCTTGTATTTTAAGGACATCAAGGAAACCCATGCCTGTGTTACTCTGTCTTGTGTTTTAAGGACATCAAGGAAATCCATGCCTGTGTTACCTATCTTGTGTTTTAAGGACATCAAGGAAATATATACCTGTGTTACCCTATCTTGTCTTTTAAGGACATCAAGGAAAACCATGCCCGTGTTATCCTATCTTGTATTTAAGGACATCAAGGAAATCCACGCCTGTGTTACCCTATTTTGTATTTTAAGGACATCAAGGAAATCCACGAACGACATGGTCAGATCTTCTTTTATCACCATACTGGGACCTTGAAAGCTCCTCCTTTTCCTGCGAGCTTCAAGCTTTTGAATTCTTGATGAGAATCTACAAACGATGGGCCTGTTACATCTTCTGAAAATCTTCGCAATCGATGAGCAATGGAGATATCACCTGATGACATCTTCATGTTCAGCTTGTTGCTTAGCAAAGTGGTTACTTTTTCAACGCATTTTTCAAATTTTCCCTTCTTATTTTTATCGTCGATTCCGTGAATTTTGATATTTTCTATTCGTGTGTATTGTTCAAGATCGTCTAAACATTTCTTCAAAATTCTGTTGTCTGTATCTAAGCGTCTGATGGAATCTTTATGCTTCTCGTTTTCTTTGTGTATTTATTTTAAAAAAAAAATATATGCTGCAATTGATCTTAATCTGCCTGCAGGATGAACACTTTTCCTTTCAGTTGATTAACTTACAGACTCATCTGTTCTAGCTCTCTTTTTAACTCTTCTGTACGAGCATTCTGTACTTTCTCCAGGGCAGACTCCAGTACTTTTTGTGTGACGATTAGCCCAATTTACCCTCTATGTATTCATTTGTTGCGATTGTATCAACATCTACCCCAAGTGCATCTCAGTAGATTTCGAATTTGTTTCTCGACCCACTTCTACCTTGACCTGGCATTCTTTATTTTTACTTTGTACCATTATTGTGTGTTGTTCAAGTATCTTGATATATTTATTCCAGCGTAGACGAAATGTTACTGTGTTGCCTCACAAAATTTTACAAAGGAGTTATTTGACATGCGAAGTTTGCCAACACATTAGCTTAGTATTAGGGAAAAACAAGTACTATATATGTATAATCATGGTTATTTATTTATCTACCATCGTTCATGCTATTCAAAACACACGTGCACCCCCATATTTGCACGATCAGGGCACCAAGGCTGTGTGCTCATCATGCCTACAAAATCGCTTTTCTGTTCACAAAAAATGGACAGGTAAACAGACAAGTTCAGTAACAATATAGAAAACACACTACCTGTAAAGTTGTTAGCACTGAACTTTGTCTACATATTCAGATTTTGAATGAAAGTCCTCTCTTACTAAAACTGCACGTTCACCTGCACGGCCTGACCTCTGATCTCCCAAATATATATATCGCATGACGCCATATGCTTATGTTAGAAATCTTTTGGCTCGTTTTTGGGGGGAAGTGACGGTTTCCGGATTCACCTAACCTCATGTTGATATTAGATGATAGTAATTTGAAAATTTAACTTGTCATTGTAAGAACTTGATTATCAAGGCAGCAAAAGTGCTCAGTTAAACTGATATTTAGAATTTGTACGGTTACTATAAATTTTAAGGAAATATTTTTTGTTGACTATTTCGGACTCAAATTTTGAAGGTCTTTATTTACAATTACATGTTGTAGCATATATGACATATACGCAAAACAAAAGTTCTTTTTTAAGGAGCAAACAAACTCTATATAAAAAATATGTTACATCTCGTTACAATTTACAATTATCGATAGCAAAATATTACTTGGCAAATATATGACTTATAAACTATTTTGATTATATGCTTAAGTGCGAAATATATAAAATTATTGGTGAGATATTTTTCATATTTTTTTTCATTCCTGTATTTTCACATGCGAAAATATAAGATTTCCCTACTTTAAAATGAGTTATTTTCCTTGCTTATTGCGCACTATTTTTACAAGATGTGACTTATTCTTCCAAAATACACATATGTAGCTGTTTTATATATTCTTTGCATCGTTCAAAAGTTTACTGACAATACACAGTGCAAGTATATGTAACATGTAATATTCACTCAGGAGTGCACTACCAGACGTTAAGCACGCCTCTTGAGCAATGATATTTTTTTTTTTTTTTTTTTTTTAAAGTTTCAAGCACGCTTCTACATTAATATACACCAGTTTTTTTATGTTCCTTGCTGTAAGTGCGTGCTGCCTGATCAAGAACAAGTAAAATATATTGTCTTGAAGTACTTGTGATGTCAAAGATCTCGAAGTATGAATTCCTCTGGTAGATTCGTCCTGAGAGAAAAAAAAAGTAAGATTTTACAGACTGCGCTGGCAACTTTCCAGCGTTGAAAGTACACAAATGATGGTGCAGTTTTGAAAAGATTTGGAAAAGTGCCCATGCGTATATTTTATAATTTTCTACTTTTCCGATGTACACACTTTGCTGCGAAGAATATGTTTTAGCATCTTTTTTTTTCATCATAAGGATAATAGTTCAGAATAACTATCTAACGGGACCGGCCAACGATCAAACAATGTTAATGTTTAGTTGTAAAAACTGTGTGTTTTATTGGACTTTAATAACGACGTCAATATCAAATTCTAAACTGAAAAGGTGAGGTAATCATTGGGCTTTCAACAGGTTCTGAGTAAGTCACAAAGTAACAGTAAGAGGTACGTGTAAGACAAATTTTAATTCTACCATACAATGAAAATATTAGAGGTAAGTCATAACTCAAAACCAGAGTTGACCAAATTGAAATAACGAACATAAAGTTATATCGCATTTTCAAATAATTGGAATGGTAGACTTTTAAATTATCACCTAAAGCGATGATGTGAATTTATTATTTGTAAAGACCAAATGCGTAGAATATGGAAAGATTAAAAGATAGCTTTAGAAATCGATATCATAATCTTTTTGCAATTTAAGGTTAAATACGAAATATGCAACATGCATAGTCATTATGCACAAAAACATTCGAAAGGAGCATGTTTGGAATTGTTAAATCGGTGGTAAAATCTACGGGGAGCCTAAAAACTCTAAGATTCTCTTAATCATCAATTTATGTATTATTGATGATTACCACAAACTAAAAGATGCAGTCAGCAGAGCTGTATGTCTGTTAATATTTCCCCGCACAGAGCCCCGTTCTCAATTTTAGCAGCTGCACCACCCTCAGGAGCGGAGAGTCGGAATTCATCGGCATGTTCGTCATTTCCGGCATAAGGATTTCTATAACCTAAGAAGCAAATCTTTAATCACGCCGAGTCATTGCACGCTACATGAAAATAAACCCTATTTCCTTAATATTAGTTCAAGGGTTATGAATGACTTTTTCAATTCATCTTACCCATACACCGCTTTTTTTTGTTAGTAGTTGAAACATTTGCATTTCTAACGGGCAACGAGAAGCCGTAGTCACAAAATAGGGGACAAAAATTGGACTCCTGTTCAAATTTCAAATTTTGATCTTTGAGTGAGGCTTGAAACACGAAAACTAGTTGAATATTTGTGATCAACAGTTTCGTGACTATATAGTCTATAGTAAGCTGCCAAATCTTTATTGGCCTGAGACTAAACTTCGTCAAGGCTTATAGTTGCTTTCTGCTCATACACAAACCATCGACCAGAGACTAGTTCCAGCTTTATAGTTATGTATATTTAATACAATCCTTATTCTTGCCGCCAGACTTGTCATTACTTCAATGTTAATTTGACACTGATGATCAGATGCAAAATTAAGGTGAAGATTTAAATTCCACGTACACAGATCATATTTTGTTGTAGGGAAATTCGCAAAATTCTGACAATTGTTATGGTCTAGAAAATAATAAGAAACGTTTGCTGATACAAGGGTAAATGGAAAAATTCTACACAGATCCTGCTATGAATGCTGAATATGTCAATAAAGATCGCGTTCCACGGCGTTCCTCAAGTTGTTTTGTCTGGTTCGTTGTTTTATAGCACATCAATACAAACAGGTTATTTAGTGCCAATGCAATTGGAGTAAAGCGCATTGTCCAAGGACACACTACGGTAGCTGATCTGGGGTGATCTGATGGTAGAATTCGAACCCGTACCCTTTTGGTTACGAATCCCGCAAGCCAACCACTGTGCCTCCGCGGCTCCTTCCTCTATTAGTGACCTCTTACGACATGCTGGACAGCGTATCAGTTCGATTCTATACCCCTGACCCGCAGGTGGTATCCAAAGTTTGATATGAACTTTGATTTATATGAATATTCATGGTTTACCTTTTTGATTCTTGACTACTGTAAAAGTAGATTATTCAGAACGCTGCATGTGCACAATTCATTTTGCATGATGGATACTCGGTTTTTAACGTCACTTTCAACACATTATTGGCTATATTAAGGAGAGGAAACGAGGATCTAAGTGCATTTTGCTAGAACACACCATGACAGTCGACCCGGGCTTGGACACTTGAATTACGAGTCAGACGCTCTGCCATCTAAGCGACTGCGGTTTCATCACCATGCATGAAACATTATCAAGAAATTTGAATATTATTGGCGTAATTATTCCCTTATTTCATCCAAAATTTGATATATTGATATGATTAGATTCTTTTTGCGCTTGGAAAGGATGGATAGCTTCACCAATGATGTTTATCGCCTCAGCGGCATTCCGTCACCTAGGTAACCGTTCTAATGTGAAATCTTTTTCATATTCTCCAGGCAAAATGATTAAAAATCAATATTCAGGGCTGTGTTGGAAATTGTTTGATGGGTGAATTTTAAGTTAGTACTTTCGTTTCCCTTTGCAAAAATAAAACTCCTTTTTCCACTCAGAAGTACAAAGAATGCAGTGTGGACCGAAAGAGGAATATAGTATAAAGGAAATTTTTGGTCTATGTAATGGTGATTTTTTTCAACACGTGTACAAACAATACAGTTCTACTTCATTTTGTGAAAGAAAGTTTGAAATTTTACAAAATAATTTTATGGATTGAATGTTCTTTTACGCTGAGCTTAAAATAGCATTAAAAGTAGGGGAGGCAAAGAATGTATACATTTGCCAAATTTAGAACAAATAAACCTATTGTTAACAGGCGCTTTAGTCAAGAAACCATGGTGATATTTCAGGATGATGCATATCACGGCCATGGCCCCAACATACTTAGAAATCAGTTTGGTTCTAGATTGATGCGTTGACCAGAAGTAGAAAAAAGGGTATTTTTGCATATAGCAACCCCAACAACGGCGGTGTTTTTTTAGAACAAAAATATGATTTGTCTTTCTTTTTCTTTGGTCAACACTTCAACTGAGAACCAAAAGAATCTTTGAATATAGTGGAGATAAAGACACAATAAATATCATACTGGTTCTCGATTAAAGTGCCTGTTATTGAAATCTCTGAATGTTCAAAATGTTGCAAAAATAGCTGACTGTGACCTACTTTTAAGGCTAATGTTGGTCAAGTGGACACAAACATCCATTTAAATAAATATTTTTGTGTGTAAAAGCTTGAATTTCCTACTACAAAATGACATCAAATTTATTATTTGCAGGCATGTTTCAATAATTATCACCTATTAAATGGACCAAGAAAAGGCCCTTATATTATGTCTCCCTTTATATTTAAATTTCCTACCTACAAGACGGAATAATTTTCATAAAGAAACATGTTTTACATACATGCAAATTGATGAAGAGGATCTATATCAATTACAGCCTGATACAAACATGCATTTGTTCTTTTTTTTTCTTTTTCTTTCTTTTTTATCTTTTTAATTTTTATCTTTCTACTTCCTATAATAAACCAAGAACATCGTAAAGTGGGCGCGTATTCTTTCTCATTCTCATGTATTCATTGCATACAAAACTAACAACTGAAAAAGTCATCTCACGAAAATCGCATCTTTTGTGATAAAGCTTAAATAAAATGGACATGTGACTCATATATTCATCTTTTCTGATGAAGCTTAAACAAAAGTGACATGTGACTCATATATTCATCTTTTGTGATGAAGCTTACATAAAAGAGACATGTGACTCATATATTCATCTTTTGTGACGAAGCTTAAATATAGGGGACATCTCGCTCATATATTCATCTTTTGTGATGGAGCTTAATTAAAGGGGACATCTGACTGATAGAGTCACATTTTATCAGTCTACTAATAAAAGTTTATAAGTAAATGCTGACGAGAAAGAGGAGTAAAAATCCATTTCTATGGTTTCCTATTTTTGTTTTGGAGTGGATCCCTTTACATTTTAAAAATGACTGGTGGAAAACGGGTTACGAGGGACAGTATCTATGTTTTATTCTTCCGAATAAAATAATTTCAGAACCAGATGACGTTCGCGGAAAGTTTCCAACATTGTAAGGACAAAATTGCTTTCTTAGAAGAATTAGCAGGATATTGGGTGAATTTCGCTGACTAATGCATTGATTGTTATAAAATATTCTCAAACAACTTAATACCAATGAAATATTGTGTCTGTACCCTAATGACCTTGCAGAACATCACTGGGCTTTACACACGCTTCTCAGCAAACTACTCAAGTCTTAGAATTATTATGCGTCTCGGAGTAATACGTCGTCAACAACTGTATTGTAGATGTACGCTTCTTGGATGTCATCATTTTTCCAGGCGACTATGATGACTCACACAGCCATTGCCTAGATCTCCTGAAACTGTTGTCAAAAGTAATAAAATATTGTCTACATAACTTTTTGACTCTACTGATAAGGAATAATTAACTCTCAAAACACATGTCTTTGTCTACGGCTTTGCTTTTTATTGTGTGTCATTTTTATTTTAAGGTAAGACTTTACTATGTATTACTATCACCTATTCACAAAAGACGTCTCGAGACCAAGTCCAAGACTTTTTGAAATTCAGATTAAAGCATATAAGTAATAATACTCAGTACATTTAGGAATAATAATGCTCCCTGTCTAATTTGTATTGATGCACTCGGGAGTTCTAAAACAACATTTTCTTAAATCCATGGACATTGTTAATAATGACTTGTGAAGGTAAATGTTTAATCAATCACAAGCGTTTTTCTTCGTCATCAGATTTGCCGATAATATTTATCTTCCCTCTAACCAAAGGTATACACGAAGTCATTACAGAGATAGCTGATGACCCCTGCCCCAACAAAACAAACAAACAAACAACAACAACAACAAACAACAACAACAAAAGAAGAACCACCACCACCACCAACCCCGTCTACATATTATTTTCCTAAGTAAGGAATAATTGGTAATAAAGTCAAAACAAGTTACTATGTGACCGCATTCAAATCTTGCCATTTGAAGTTCTTTGCATTGCCAGGTTGTATCGCGTCTTGCAGTTTCAACATCAACCCATCTTTAGACCTACATGATAAACTATTACCATAAATATTTTACTCTTTGGCAGAATGCGATTTTATTTTTCCTATCGCCTTACTTTGCAGCAAACTATTAACAAAGTTCACACAGGACAGTGTAATGTCGACGGTTCTCCGAAGATCTGGCTAATTAATAGACTATTTAAAATTATTTAAAATTCAGTTTCATTTCTCCGGATAGATCGACGTGTTGTCTTATATAAAAAAAAGTACTTTTGTGAATGTAGTGGTAATTTGAATCGTTTTGGCAGTTACTAGACCAAACTACGTAAACGTTTGTACCACACTGTTACAAATATTTTAGGAATATATATATATATAGATATATATATATATATATATATATATATATATATATATATATATATATATATATATATATATATATATATAATTGATCTGTCAGACTATGATATAATAATATGACTTTTTCCACATAATGAATAATGATAGAAAGCTACATTATATTGAATTAATAGTTTTTAGAGAGGTTATATATACATTTTACGAGTTTGACATGAAAGCAACACTAAAAACAATATACACCAATGTTTTAGAAAATCAATGCCAGAAGAATCACGTTTTACATAATATAGTGTGTTGTCTTTGTATGTAAAGTTATTTCACTCCAGTTAGTATCCTACTACTTCTATTCTAAGTCCTTTTATCTGCGCTTTGGATTCGTCAATAAATTCAATGAAACGTGTTTTTCTGACCATCTTGTGTAGTTTCAGGAACACTTGGTGCGGTTTAGCTTAAATCATTTGCGAGGTTTATAGTTTCATCTACTTCTGTTTGAACTTTTGCGTCTCTACCAGAGGGTGACGGTAAACAGGATTCTCAATTATAGAATCAAATTCTTTGCACCTTGTGCCATTTATTTATGCTTTAGCTAACGCTATTTAAGTAGCAAAATTTTGTTCCGTTGGCACGTATGCAAAGCATGATTTGGTCTTTGAAAAACGGAAAACCACAAATGGAAAAGAATTATGATTTTTGGAAGTATCAAATAAAAACTCACCTACGGTAACGACGAAAAGGTATATTGTACAGCAAATGTAGAGTACATGCAGGAACTGACGACAGCTGTTGCAAATGGAACATACAAAATGATAACTGGTAAATATTCAGAACATTTCTTTCTATCCATTTGTTAATTTACCCAATTAAATCTCAAGTTATTTTTCACTATTTAAAGTAATATTAAAAGATTGACGACATTACTTTCATCAGTGCAAAAGCACGATGATTTGCTATTATTCTTTGTTAAGAATTAGATTAATATTAAGTTAACTTTCCAAATATGCTTACAATTAAATGGAAAGAAAGGAGTAAAAATAAAATTAATAATTATAGAAAAACAACACAAAAAACCAAAACAAACTAAAACAAGGTAACTTCACAAAAGCTAAAAGATCCACGTAGAGCTGAACTTGTCATTCACCTCGCAGAACATTTGCAAAAACTAAATAAAGCCAAACCTCAACGTTTAAAAAAAGAACAAGAAGAGTCTAAAACATCAAAAGATGTTGCAACCACGCTACATGAAATAAATGTTAAAACCTCTGACATTAAAACAAAATATATTATTTGATAGGTGGTTGTATATCAGTTTTAGGTAAACTTGTTTCTGTTTTTATAGCTGATAAAGTGACTAAACCTTTACATAAAATGTTTAAGGCCAAGAAAATTAATACTAATAAAGGACAACAGCAATCCTCTGCATACGACGTTTCCAGTACAATAAATTTAGAGTTATATTACAGTCCACCTTATGAAGAAAGAAATCTATTTTGCTAATCCTGTTAAAAACAGAAATGATAAACTACCCTTAAATTACGTAGAATAAATTTTGTTGTTCGTTACCTAATATTTCCTATGAACAAAAACATATTTTACTAAATAAATGACAAGAATGAAACAAGCACTATTTTAAAGCATGATGGTTTTTACATCATTGCAATGTAAATGGAAACAGTGAAAGAGGGAACGACTGAAAATGGTGCCGACGAAGACAATTTAGTCTTGGAATGTTTTTTAAACTCATTTCAAAAGTCCTCTTCAGTCTGTAATAATAACAGGGAGTACGTAGCCAACTACAACGGAAACTTGTTAGGATGCAAGAGACATAAATCTATAAAGCATCCACTGAATCTAATACAGTTTGCCGGTTTCTGAAACATTAATAATGTAGGCATTTTCCTTGATTTGATCAATAACACCGAAAGTAATCTAAAGGCCATTATTAGCATTTGCATGAGGCTATATCTGTCAAAAATGTTTATCACGTAGACTTTGTTTTCATACAATGTTAATACCTATTCCATGCAATTACTGAGAGGTGCCATTAACAGACTGACTATCAGAATAAAAGATCGTGTTAGGAAAACGATAGACTTTCAAGTTATATCTGTAACATATGGTTGTCATGCGTCAACCCAAAGTCAGAGATCCAATTTTGCGAGTAGCGCATTTGAACTCCGGAACTCTTGCCTCCTCGTTCCAGTACGTTTCTCGTGAAATAAGAAAACAGTCGGGGGGGGGGGTGGCTACCATTTTTACATTACCCCCTACCGTTTCTGTTCTCTGTTGGAAGCGGAAATATATTTACGTTGACTGACAGGCCGGGCCCTCTATGAAATAGTTTTAATTAATTTAGAGATATATGATTCATTTGGTGTAAGGGTGTAAGAGTTTAAGGATATCCATAAGCCATGTTATCACACTACTATTCCATATAAACGGGTTAGTTATATGTCTAACAGATGCTGCGGCACATGCGGTGCTTGTCGTTCTAACTGAACACAAGACGTTGTTTGTAGCTGTCGTTCCGACGGCTATTGCACCTGTGTTCTACGAACTTGTGCTGGCGAGCGGGATGAGGGCGTAAAGAACGCCAACTACCAAAGATAGACCACCACAGAGAACATAAGATGGTATCGCCTGCTCTTTTTTTTTGAGCCGTCGTTGCGCTTGTTGCTTCAGGAGCGGCATGCGTGTTGGCAGTATCAACCTTTTATTTAAGCCAGGCATTGTTTCAACACCTCGGCAAGTCTTCTACCAGTAACTCTACCTAGGTGTTTAACCTTGGTGATTTGTGTCAATTTCTGAGATTGTTCTGCTGGCGCATCCGTCTTTGGTTCTGCGTACGCATCCTTTGTAGATTGTGCTGACATATCCATCGTGAGTTGTGCCTGCAATTTCTTGTAGTTTTTTTTTCTTTCCAAAATTGACATGTTTATACGTAATCATACCAGCTGTACCACACCGTAACTAAAGTAAAGGTGGCTGCTGATGTGCGACAAAGAAGTCCGGATGATTGGGTCATCTTTTAAATCATTCGCAAGACGTTCACGGTTATCTATAGGCACTGTAGCGTACTAACGGGGGGGGGGGAGGGGGAGGGGCGGTTACTCCGGACGCCAGAGGTCTTGGGGCGTCAAAACAGCTGATAAAAATTCGGGCCTCGTATTCTGGCCCCGGGCGCCATTTACCCTTAGTACGCAACTGTATAGGCAGAAAGTCGCTTACACCTGCTGTCTACAGTCCGAGCAGAAACGACCTCAGCGAAGCAGTCATCTTGGCCCCCAAATTTAGCCTTGTATGTGGCATAGGTCGTTGCTACCTCTTTATCGCTCAACGCCATTAGGCCCGCAAAGGTAAGAGGTCGGCCTATGTATTCTTTCGCTGCTCCAGAAGATAATATTTTCGACGTTTTCAAGAAACTGTTTTAGGGCGTCAAAGGCGATCACTACTCCTATTATTGAGGTCGTAGTTTGACCTTGCGCGCCTATTATTGTCAGCCGGGGACTATCTAGGAAAGCCAACAAAAGCAGACGTCATATCTAAGGTGCTACGAGACAACGCCATCTCCGAGGAAGAGTTCAAGCTAATCATCGATGAAGTCGACAAATACACTGTGAAAAATAAAACACGGGCTGCGTGGCACAAGGCATACACTTCGTTTGTAATCAACGAAGTAGAAAAAAAGGAACTAATAACACGCGGAAGAGCCGAAGCTCGCAAGGAGATCATACAAAAATCTCGTTGGAAATTCATACTAAGCTGTGTATTGTCTGTTGGAGCAACAAAAATGACAGAACCGTCGGAACGACAGTGTTTCTGACTCAATGCCTATTCCCAGCGCACTTCCAGTATACGATACAGATTTTCAATAACAATCGGGGAAAATATATGTTGCCAAAGATGCCTATTTTTGCGTTTTCGTCTGATTTGTTTAGTAAATTCAAAATAATGATAGTCGCATCACGCAACGTCGCCCGATATGGCCTGAAGATACGCAGTCGAAAGTTGTGAACTACCAGTGTCACTGTCAATATTTGTCGGAACAACTGTTGCTTTCATGCATAATTTCCAAAACCAACTACAAACAATGTTGCCACAGTCAAAGTCGCAAAAAGCACAAAGGCCTCAATAAGAAAACATCTGGTATTTTAATCCGAATACTACGACCATTCTAAATAAACAAAAGTTTTTAAAAAGCAAATTAAGCATTTTATGCTGCACCTACACACTCAGTACGATGGGACACAAGGAGGAAATTCACAGGGTGCATGGGACTACAGGAGGAAATTCACTGGGTGCATGGGACTACAGGAGGAAATTCGCAGGGTGCATGGGACTACAGGAGGAAATTCACAGGGTGCATGGGACTACAGGAGGAAATTCACTGGGTGCATGGGACTACAGGAGGAAATTCACTGGGTGCATGGGACTACAGGAGGAAATTCACAGGGTGCATGGGACTACAGGAGGAAATTCACAGGGTGCTTTGGATAGATAATTACGAAGAGTCTAATACAAAACTATATGCAGAGCTGAGTCAGCGAGGGTTTACAGCTTACATATTTGTAAAAATAAATATGCGCGTGGTTAAAGCAACGCAGTCCTAAATAGAAGGCAAACACGTAAGTTTAGGCTTGCAAACAGATACCGGAAATACATTGACACGCTCTTTGAAAAATTAAACTTGATGACTTTTATATTCAGGGCCTTGTTACTCTTTAGGATGTACTACCTGACAGCACAATCTGTTCGCATGTGCCTTAAATGAACGCAAAAAGATTGTAAAGTGTCTGGCAAAACAAAAAGTTAATGCCTCGCTCTCAGAGCAATCCAATTAATTATCTAGTGTCTCCACAGACTGCATCGGGATCGAGATGGAGCAGCCGAACTGTCACTTTACTACTACTTTATTTTTTCTGGAACTATACTACTACTTTATTTTATCTGGAACTAAACAAACGTAGACGAGTAAAGAGTGTTTTCACGCATAGGTCAGTAAACATCCGACTGATGCAATCAGTAGATTAGTACATTCTGCCTGTGTATAGAATAGTGTAAGGTTTTTCAACTTTCGTTACAAAGTTTTATTTGCATCATTCTGTGACAAAAGTATCTACATGCGACTGAAAAGAGCGAAAGTGACCAAAAAGAGCGAAATGTTAATCCCCGCATAAATGTGTCCTTATCTTCATTAACCAGACATACGTATTTATTGCAACAAACATTTTCACCACTGCTATTAAAGCAACATATTTAAATGTAGTCGTTCCTCAGTTACACTTCATTTTAAAGTGACTGAGTGGCTGGGACTGAACTGTAAACCACAGTTTTTAGCCGGCCTGATAGGAGGCCCGGTCAGTCAACATATATTTGTTTCCATTCCCAGCAGCGAACACAAACGGATAGGGGATAATATACAAATCGTGGACCCCCGCAAGCTCCAAGACCTTTTTGTATTAGATGTTCATATAAACAGAGAAACAGAAAAGAAAACGCTGATACTCACACAATGTATGCTTTTTGTATTAGATGTTCACATAAACAATCAAAACAATCAGCTCAAATCAATTTTGTTTTAAGTGCGAAGCACGTTGCATCTTCGGTGCACGGCAGTTTTGCTTTGTAACATTGCTTCACAATGAATAAATAGTGTTAGCACACTAAATAGATTTAAAGAAAGGCAAAGCCTTTACTCACATGAACCTCACAATATGATAATTTTTGTAGTGTCTAATTGTTGAAAGACTATGTTTACACTAAATATGTCAGAGACTATAAAATTGAGAACCACCTCTTTGTCTGTAGCGGTCTCTAGATAATAAAATCAGATAAGATACACTCCGCGATCCAAAATAAATATGAACTCCGCCATTAAGGAACTGTTTAAAATGTTTGCACAAAATACAAGAAATGGAAGACAATTTGACAAACTTGTATTGTACGACCAATGCACAAGAGCCGCGTGACACAGTCACTATGTCTATGCAAAGGCTTACTAGGAAGTCACATAGCAAAATATAAAAAAAAAACATGCAAAACAAAATCTTGACAAATGTGGATAGTGCGACTTACGCAAGTGACTCAGTCACTATGTAATCGCAATGCAGCCAATAGGAAGCCACATGTCAAAAGGGCCTAAGAGAATTCGCAAATTTCTGAGCACAAAGTCCGATTTGCTGTACAAAATTGGCCACCCCATGGGGGTGGTAAGTTGTGCAGTTGCGATATAACTACTCCAGTGTCAGAATCTACTGACAGTGAGATTGGTATTTTGCTAAAATTTATGATAATCCTCAAATGTTAAAATGTTCAAGACACATGATAAATAGAAAAAGTTAAGTATAACCTGAAATATTTATAGTGAAGTAAATCAAAATGATGACTTTGATACTTATTGCATCAATACCAAAATACGTGAGAAAACAGTTCTAGACCAGCGAGTCTCTATTTCACAAATGAAACATACTAGACCAGTTGGACTAGAAATTGGACAATTTGGTTCCTTAAAAGGGTATCATGGCAAGTTTGCAAATACTTAAATGGTCAGATTACATAAATCAATATACATCATCTACGCAAGTTTGGATAAAATTGCAATTGTCTCGGTTGGAGTCATAAAAAGATCCTACACAATTAAAACTGTTCAGAATTTAATTCATTCATCGGAAGAATGGAGAAGGAAATACAATATTACGGACTTTTTACACGACATACAAGCTTTACACATATTGTGACAAATGTTTTAGAAACAAAAAGGTATCGAACAAGCACGAGACTAGATGTATTTAAAAGAAGGCACAATCTCTGGTAATAAAATGCGTGGAGCTAAATAATCGATTGTAATACCGGACAATTGCAATATGTACTAGTAATATAAGTATATCTGCGATATACATGGGTTATATCTTGTAACTGACAAAATTTTGCAGCAACAGGCTTTATGAGACTGTTAACACGGTGTCTCACGCAGCGTGGTAAATGCCAGTTATTATATTTTATTTTGATCTATTTATTTATTTTGTTGTCTCGGAGATGGATTTACAATAAACAAAATGAACAACATTTGGGGGAAGTAATAGCTGTCGCTAGGTTGTACATTTGGTTTGCATTGAAAAGTTTCAAAACGTTTTACCTTCTTTCTTGCTTTTTGTCTTCCCTTCGTTTTCTATCTGCACTTTGAACTGTTTTTGGTATTGGCAATAACACCGATTGTTAACTGAAATAGCCGATACCAATAAGCAACAGAAAGTTGATATAGACAGTGTTCCAAACAATACGTTCTTTTACTTGTTCTGCTTGTTCTGATTTTAATTCTATCTTTACCATGTTTGCTCCATTTCGAAATCCTCATCTGTTTCTTTCAATGCTTGATCACACACACACACACACACACACAGACACACACACACACACCTTCCTAAAGGAGAAAGTGCACACATATCGTACCACTTTACACCTCCACCTCACATCCGTTATCAGATTATATCTACCTCATTCTAGCAGACGACTTTGCGTATGATGATGCGATATAAAGCATGCTCTCTCAGGCAAAATCAAAGGAGCAATATGTCATCTCCACGACTTTTCTACAAAAAAGAAGCGATTTCTATGGGTTTGATCTTTTTAGTGTAAGTCATACTTCCCATCTGATTGCCTTTTAAAATAACAGTCAAGATATAAAATGAACACTGTTGATTATATATACAAAAGGTGATACAGAAGACATATTATTAAAGGTAAAAACTGTAGGCTTCTATAACAGGCACCATTAAGATATACTTTGACTGTATAGTAAAAGTTGAGTGAATCAACTCAGTACTCCAGTTTTTACAACATTTCATCAGAAATCGCAGTCAGCGGTCCCCATAAATGCTCTTCCCAATGTGATATGGAACAAATCAAACACTGTATCAATACTATATATAGGGATGTTAGTTTTTAAACTTTTATTATCTTTTGAAGTTTAGATATTAAATATCATTAGTTTGTGAGATTGCGATTACGCGAGTCTTATACACACACAATGAAAAGTTCTTACAGTAAGAGAGTTATTAACAAAGAAAGTACAATGTGTTACACACAAGCAACTTTATCAGGTCTTTGACGACTAAATGATATTTAAGGTATCTTAATCCGACTGTAGAAAATTAAAAATAGATACAATTTCGTATGTTGAACATAATTCATGAAATTGTTGATCACACACACACACACACACACACACACACACACACACACACACACACACACACACATATATATATATATATATATATATATATATATATATATATATATATATATATATGATAAGATAAGGATTCTTTATTTCAGACATGCATGGTCCATACATCTAAATTAAAATATACGATAAAATAAAATATAAAATATAGAAGTATTTTAAGATATAAAAGTTCATTGGTGTCTTATGTACAAATATACAGACCCATCTACAACTACAGAATGTGTCTGTCATTGTTAGGAATAAAATTATGTAAGACATTTAAATAGTAATTTGTTCCATCTATCTATAATCTGAGAACTTAAATGATTATACATATAAGTTTCTTATATTTCTTGAACACGGAAAATGACGAATACTTTATATGAGTACTTGATATGGACGAACTTTTAATAGTAAGAAGCTGTTGGAAATAATATCCCCGAAACCCACAGCAGGTTGTTCAATTTCTGAATGAACTGCACCTGTATTGTCTTATTAGGATACACACATATGCTACGGTCTTTAGAACTTTTAATTTCTACACAAAGCGCGCGATAGTCTGACACAATGCCAATATCTGCATCTAGAGTGCTCCAACAAGAACGTAGACTGCTGAACCAGTCACATTTCCTACCAGAATCCCACTTCTGTGCCAAACGATTATATATTTACTGGCGTTATTATCATGCTTTCCCCTTAATCTACCAATGGGGAATTATACGTTGTTTCTAAAGTCGATATTTATTTTCTTTCTAACAAGAACTTACTATAATGTAGTGAAAAATTCACATATGGAAAATCATACTAATGAATAGACCTTAACTTGTCAAATTAAATATTTTTTCCATCTGATGCGATTGTATACACGGTAACAGTAAAACAAGATTGGGAATTAGTTCTTACTCTGATATAATCACAGTGTGTGGTAAAATGCAAAGGGCCATTAATACAAGTCTGTTTAAAGTCACTATTAGGATCTTGTGGTGTCATAAATACTTTAAATAGTCACAAACTCTTGATTTGTTATTGCTTTCATATCGTGACACAAAGAAATTTTATTTATTTTATGAGAACTTTCAGTTATTTTCTATCGGTAACATTTATTGTTATAATTTTATGTTTTGCGTTTTGGACACTGTTTCCTGGTTAAAAAGTATGACAAAGATCATTGGTAAGTAACTGCATACCATTTGTATACATGAAAACTACGGTAAATTTTTCATTGGCATGAAGCTTACGATTTTTTATGCTCAAACTTACGTTGTTTAGAGATAGATCATCATGAATGCCGTTTTGATTTATTTCAATATTTTGACAAGAGTCGCGATCGTGCAACATGATATACTTATAAATGCCTCTCCCTTGCACCTGACACAAAACAAATGGTGAAACTATTTAGACTATGAATGATAACAAATACACTATATATATATATATATATATATATATATATATATATATATATATATATATATATATATATATATATATATATATATATATATATATAATAATAATAATAATAATAATAATAATAATAATATACGTTACACAATAGTAATCGTCAAAGTTTGTTTGAGAAATTCATCAGGGACAAGTAAATATACTATATGATGCATCGTTTGAAGGCAGAGGTTGGTATTATTATATATTCATTTTCCTTTAATGCTGTCAGTAGAAATGAGTAATGTTGCTGGTGTTTTATACATTCCTAAAGATTTCATTAACAGGAACTTGATGCCAACTCCAAAATGATTGCATAAAAAGCTCATTAATTATTGCCAAACGTGGAAGAGCGTGTAAATGCAGGAATGATCGTATTTCAACTACATTCAAGTGTTGTGAACTCGATCGACACTTTGTTATACACTTAAAGGAATGATTTCGATTTCGATCCGATTTTGTTGGTTTCTTTTAACTTTAGATAGATATTCAAATATTCAAACCTTATCTCTCCAAAATTTAGACAGAAATCACGATGAAATATAGTACGATGTGAAGTATGATTTCCCTTGTGATTGCTGACATTTTCATAGTTGATTGTTTGATCTTTATTTCGCAATTTAAAGATATGCTGAGATTTGTATGCAGACGATAGTGTCATTAAAACATCTCGTTCATTCGGTAAAGTAGAATAATAGAAGGAATTATTCAATTATATTTAACAGAAACTTGACAATATACATTTCGTATACATCGTAAAACTAGCATGTTTTAGTTATCACGTTGACCGTAGTCGAATTTCGAAACAACTGGAAGACTTACTAAAATCTAAAAGTACTCGTGACATTACACAAAATACAATTTTATCGGATGATATGCTGTTGAATACGAATCGAATGAACTCATGTTGAATATGAATCGAATGTTATGTTGTTGAATAGGAATCGAATGATATGTTGTTGAATAGGAATCGAATGATATGTTGTTGAATAGGAATCGGATGATATGTTGTTGAATAGGAATCGAATGATATGTTGTTGAATAGGAATCGGATGATATGCTGTCGAATATGAATCGAATGATATTCTGCTGAATATGAATCGAATAATATGCTGTCGAATATGAATCGAATGATATGCTGTTGAATATGAATCGAATGATATGCTGTCGAATATGAATCGAATGATATTCTGCTGAATATGAATCGAATGATATGCTGTCGAATATTAATAAATGATATGCTGTTGAATATGAATCGGATGATATGCTTTGAATATGAATCGGATGATATGCTATTGAATATAAATCTTGAGTCTGGCGGGAAGATATATATTGCAAGTAAAAAACCTTCTTGTTACAATCAAAGTTATGGGACATAGGCATGCGATGATGCTATTATCCTTCATGAAAAACTGTATTATCTCTTCACTTGTGGACAAATTTGTTTAGCCCGACTCAAAACCTTCACTTTTTACGTTTATTTGCTTTCATAAAACAAAGTTCAACGTGACAAAACTCAATCCACCACATTAGGGATGTTGCTAAGTTTAAAGTTAATTTAATTTCTTTTGAATAATTTGCCAGCGCTTTTGATGACTCGAGTGATGATACCAATCTGACAATATAAATGTGTTTATATTATTGCGAGAACCGTGATTAATACGTATGATCCGTATGCTTATAGAACGACTTGCAATACAGCGTGGCTTATCTTTTGTTCAAAGACTATAAGAATTATCAGATGCACCAGACTGCTGAACTCATTTTTTGGGGTAATGCGTTTGTATGACTTTTATAACTGACAAATCGTTCAGCAAAAGTGCTTCTTGGTACGATTGGAGATTCTGAGTCTATCATCATGTCAGAGTGCTACTGTTTCAACGAATGATTAATTGTTTTAAAAAAAAACTGAACAGACTTTTCCCCAGACTAATTTAGATACAGACATTCAAGATTTTTGAAAATCATTTTTGGACAACACCGGTATCTAATTGTCTGTTCAATCTACTGTTTCTATTTCCGGCTCGCTGTCTCCTTGAGAGTGCTTGCCGTACAAATAGTGCATTCCCAGACGGAGATTTTCAAAACAACGGTACTTCACCTGTTAGAATTATACAGCATCACAGTATATCCAAGATTTTAACATACGGGCTAAAGCCCTGTTTCCAGCAGATGAAAACATTCGGTTTACTTGAATTTTATCGTGCATCCTCCTTTAAAATTTATAAGGCTTTGGTCGTAAATGTTTTTAACATTAATTTAGGAAATTCTTGGGAAATAAATGTTAACATGCTGTTCGGAAGGAATATTTAGTCCTAAAACAACAATGTCTATTTAAAAGGTTTTTATTCATCATTAAAATCAAAGAACCTAGATGGACAAAAACCGAGTCAATCAGTTCTTTTTGAATGAGCAAGTGAATCCAAATAGTGGTTTCCAATTAGTTGAATGACTGTGATGACGTAATAGTAAAATAGTGGATTTGAAATTGATTTCCACACACACGAGGCACAGTTACGGAAATTAATTTCCGTAAGTGGGTGTTCACACCATTCTAGTGATCATATAGCTTTTTATTGTCACAGAACCTACCCTTTCCACGTAGTGAGACGAGAATAAGTCACATGGCGGTATCAGAAAAAGATTACGGAGGCGTCATGACCGCAGCGTACTCCAAGTGGATTAATGACAAATTCCAACAAACTGCACCAGACAAAACATTAAATATTCAACCAGATGCCATGGGCGATACTCTAGATTATGTCTGGTTCATTACAGCTTTTTCAAGCAGTTTGGGTCTGTAGACAATATATAATCAGCTTTCAAAGACAGGGAATTTCCAATTATTGCACTTGTTTTCTCAAAAAAGGCAAGAGAGCGAAAGAGCCAATTTGTTTTTTACTCTGACATCCCAGACTGACATTTTAAAATGATTTGAAATAGGGCAGGATCCATGAGATTGTATCTTGTGATGTCATTGTGAGAATTAATCTATTTTTAAGGTTGTCATAAATCAGTATGGTTAGCATAATTACAATCTGTTTGATGTTATTTCTCTGCTGTTTTTCCGCAGAATATGGTGCTTTCACAGTAGTGTTAGTAGCGATTTGGTGACAAAGTCGGAGGATTAGATTGTCACAGCAGTGTTAGTAGTGATTTGGTGACAAATCAGGAGGATTAGATTGTCACAGCAGTGTTAGTAGTGATTTGATGATATAAACTGAGGATTAGATTGTCACAGTAGTGTTAGTAGTGATTTGGTGACAAAGCCGGAGAATTAGATTGTCACAGCAGTGTTAGTAGTGTTTTGGTGTTAAAGCCTGAGGATCATATCATCACAGCAATGTTATAGTGCTTTGATGATAAAGACTGAGGATTAGATTGTCACATTATTGTTTGCTAATAAAGCCTGAGGATTAAATTGTCACAGTAGTGTTAGTAGTGTTTTGTGTGATAAAGACTGAGGATTAGATTGTCACAGTAGTGTTTGATGATAAAGTCTGAGGATTATATTGTCACAGCAGTGTTTGATGATAAAGTGTGAGGATTAGATTGTCACAGTAGTGTTTGATGATAAAGTATGAGGATTAGAATGTCACAGTAGTGTTTGATAATAAAGCCTGAGGATTAAATTGTCACAGTAGTGTTAGTAGTGTTTTTATGATAAAGACTAAGGATTTGATTAGAGAACAATAGCCATTAGAAACATTTCTATTCATGCAAGCTAAACTCACATCATTGATAGACACGGGATGGGCATACATTTTAGCGGCTCGAAAAATCTATTTAATTTTGCAAAACATTTGAACACTACGGAGTCAGATCGTTGAATCAAGAATATATTTCTTGTTTTCATTGTCAGGCTATTTTCGAGTGTCAGCGAAATGATGTGTATAATACTAAAATTATCTTGAGGTAGATAAATAATGAAACACTAGATAAATTTAAATTTCACGATTGTACAAGAAATTCTTTTTTTTGCCAACTCTTATATTCAAATGCCATAACTCCCATTATTACTCTACTCTAGCGTGCCCAATATTTTGTGCTACAGAAAGATTACTACTGAAACACAACTATCAACTGTTCTATACCTACCCCCCCCCCCAAAAAAAAAAAAAAAAAAAAAAAAATTCATTACAAAATGGATGCCTCCTGGGATATGACAGAGAAGAGACTGCAGGAATGCTTTTGGTAAAATTCGTGACAATAGCTTAAATATATCATTTTTTCACACATTATAGGATGACAAAATATTATCAGGTAACAAATGACTATTGACTATATAGTCCTTGGCTACTTCTGCTAACCCCACCTGTATAATTGCTTCATCAACACTTCAGAAGTTAGCTTGTATGATGGTCCAATCTTGAAACTAAAAAAATTGTATGACAGAAAGAAAACTGTATCAAGTGTTGCATGATGCACATAATTGAATAATCCCTTTGTCTTTACCATTTATTTGGGCATGATTTGTATGCACGTTGAATAACGTAGCATTCACATATAAAAATGGCCTTGCTAGCGAGGCTGCACATGCAGTGTTCATCATCTACATTAATTTGGTTTGGTTTGTAGGGTTTAACGCCATTTTTCAGCACACGATAGGCTATACATGGCAGCCAGTATATTTGGTGGAGGAAGAACCCGGGATTGATGCAGCATTCTCAAAAATATTATCTTTCTATAAAAATACAGGTGTCTGTTTAGAACATGTTATGTTCAGTGTTTTGAACAATGAGTTAATGAAGTATAATTTTAGAAAGCAATCGTTCTGCCAGATTGAGAGTAAATGATTTTAGAACCCGGCACTGGTAAGTTTCCAACGTTGAATAAACATAGGTGATAGAGCAGTTTTGGAAAGATTTGGAATATTGCCCGTTCGTATAAGAGCTTGTAGCTTAACGTTCTCAGGTATGCAAGTTGCTGCGAGGTAGATGATTTTGCATCTTTTTTTTTCTTCTTCTCAGGCAAGAAGATGAAGATAAATTATCCTTTAAGTTCATGTCCACGAATTCCACTTTACTTTCCACATACTAACATATCTAACTAAGAGCTTCAAATATATATATATATATATATATATATATATATATATATATATATATATATATATATATATATATATATATAATGAGTGAAGTGGAAACATTGCATTGTCACGAGTGGCGAAGCCAGGAGTTACAATACAAATCATTCCACTTCACGATTGAACTATTTCCATATATCTGCTTTTAAAAAAACGTCGATTTGCATGGATATTTTTCTCCATTCTGTTTCAATGCGATTAACGGCTACATTACTACATCCATAAAAAGAAGTTCCAAAATTTTACAATAATTTTAGGACAGTGATTTGTTTTATATACATATTTAACACCTACACATATTGCTTCAAATTGTGTATTTTGTTAAATTAATGACTATTTTCATACGAACATTGAGAGATTTTTTATTTTGTTAACACATTTCTTGCGCTGATTGATACAATGAACATTGTTGTGGTCAGGGTACTGCAGAAACATCACAGAGCAGTCGTATCCGGCAGACTTCAGAGCGTAACATCTTTAAATAAAATACTTTCATGATTGTGAGTTTTGCCTATAAGGATTTTGGTTATTTATTTGCTTATTTCTGCATTCAAATGTGAATTGTGTGTCCTTGGCAAGCTTGCAGTCTAGGTAGCTAAAAGAGATGCTGCATCCAAATTTCGATTGTCACTTAATTTTGGTTTGCAATCAACACTCATCTATCCTCGATTTCCCCATCGTTTTCAAACATGATCATGATTCTGGTGAGAGTTAAAATCGCTACTTATACAATTTTATTACTATAATTAATCAAGAGTTTATCCCTAAAAACTTTTACCGTTTGTCGTAAAGTTGAACAGGTATACAATACTGTATCGAATAGAAACAGGTAATGTAAGTTAAGTCACTGACAATTTGCACGATACATATAGAAAACTATCTTTACATAAGTTAAGATCTGTTCATTGTTAATTATGAGAGAGAGAGAGAGAGAGAGAGAGAGAGAGAGAGAGAGAGAGAGAGAGAGAGAGAGAGAGAGAGAGAGATCAAAAGAAGAATAAATCGACGTTGACATTAGGTTAAAACACACTTGATCCACGACGTAAATATTTTAAATTGATTAGTTTGCATCAGAGACGCACATTAAGATTTCTGGTTTGGTTGGGCTAAACCCTATTTAAGGTGTTTTGCGTAGTGACTTTGGATAGTTTTTATTGGACAATGAGAGTACAGTGTTTTGCCTATAGACATAACACAACACCCAATCCGGCCTTATGTGTGTAAGTATTTGGCAATTTTAACTTTTGTGACATTGCACATGTATTTTCAATTGTTATCAGTAAGTGACTATATAATTTAATTAATTTTTCAAACTAAAAAAAGAGTTGTAAAAAATGTTCAGTAAGGTAACGCTTTATTACTAAAAACAGTTATCTAAAATCCTCTATGATTTTAAAAAGAAAGATCCGAGTGAATTTTTAAAGTTGTTTCCAAAGAAAAGTGTCTAAATTCTTCTGCCTACATGTATGTCCTATAATTTTTTCACTGCTTCCTAAAAATTATACAATATTGCGAATGCAATAATTGATATGGATGTAAAGGAATTTATTATTGTAATAAATGGAGGTTCTTTCGTTAATGAAATTACATTTGATGAACTACGTGTAATTGAACTTCTCTCGTTAGACGATATTATTACGGCTGTCAAAAACCTTAAATCCTGCAAAATGCATGACATCGATTTTATCTTAAATGAATATTTAATACATGGTTTAGATGTTTTAGCTCTTATATTATTTATCATATTACATGCTGTACTTAAAAGTGCCCACTGTACGGGAGTAAACTAGTAATTATGCATAAACATTGTTATTCTTGATATACAGGAAATTATAGGGGAACCACTCTTATGATTCGTGTATCTAAGCTATTTACAGGTATTATCAATAATAGATTTAATGTTTGGTCTGAAGAAAAAAAAATTAATACATATCAGATACTCAATTTAACTTTTGAAAGGAAGTGGATACGTTTGTTGCTATGGTTACATGAAATATTATTGCCAATATGTACATAAATGGATTGAATATATATTAATTTACTTATGTTGATTTCCAGAAAGCGTTTGATAGTGTATATATAGATAGACTGTTGTATAAGCTTTTTAAATACGGCGTTACCCCCCAAAATGTATTTAATGTTTATCGTTCATATATAGTGGAGTGAAGTCATGTACAACACTTAGGAACTTACACTGAATGTATTGCACCTCTCTTTACAAATCTGCTCAAAATAGTGTTTTGTTATATGAATCATCAGTGTTTTTACTTTTGTTTGTAAATAACCTTCTGATGGATTGCAAACTTTACTGAATACATTGCAACATTACCATAATAAACGGATCATGAAGGTAAATGTCGCAAAAAACCAAGGAGTGGGTGTCAAGGAAAAAATGAGGAGGTGTGATATTATGATGGTTATATAATTGAGCAGTGGCGGGAGGGGGGGGGGCAATTGCCCCTAGGTGCTGGGCGAGGGGAGGGGGCGCCGTCGGGAGTTGTTTTTTTTTCAACTGTAACCGGGGCGTAGATGAGGGGAGGGGGGATTGGGAGTTGGAGGTTGGCAACTGACATAAAAACTGTTCTTTGTGGCAAAGTAGGGATACCACTAAAAAACATTGCCCCTGGGCGCCTCGTTAGGGACGCCACTAAAGAACATTGCCCTCATTCGCCTCGAACTCTCGCGCCACTGGAATTGAGACAGTATAACAATTTAATTATTTGGGTTTACATCTTACAAGTAATGGTAGATTTATTAGCTTTAAAACTATTACCAGATAAGCGTGTAAAAGCTTTAAATGTAGTGAGTAATATTAAGAGTACCTTTCAATATCCAAGTATCACTATAAAATTCTTTGATATGTGTATTGCTTTAACATTAAATTATGCAGTCAAAACTTGTTGGTTTCATTGTGGCACTTTAATAGATAGAGTTCATTTTTAGTTTTGCAAACAATTAATAAATATAAAGCCAAACATCTGCAGGTCGGCAGTATATAGTGAACATTGTTTGAATGCCTTTAGGTCTTGTTAGTTAATAAAATGGCAAAGTACTGGTTTGAAATAAGAATATCAGAAAGTATAGTTTTAATAAATGCTTACACTGTGCTTCTTCATAGCGCTCAAAGTTTGAACCATATTTAATTGGTTTTCACTTCACTTGTAAAGGACATGTTAAATATATTTGGTTTCACTTAAGTACGTCGTGTCTAGATTCTGTAGTTTCTGATTCACGTATCAATATATAGTTGAATTGTATGCTAATGTTCAATCCTCAGAAATATTAACTTTCTATAATTCTATCAAAGGACATTTTGAGTATAAATTTATTGTATTGACAAATAGTAAACATGTGTAAGAATACCAGCTCATCAACTTAATATTGAAACGGGTAGATATGGCAGCAACACAATATATCGATCCGAAAGATGTTGTGGAATTTGTGATAATGGTGTTATAGAACATGAATTTAATTGTCAGTTTATATGTACAGTGTACCAACAACTACGTAGAGACTTAAAAAAGAAAATATTATTGGAGACACCCATGTGTGCTTAAATGTATTAAATTGTTCCAACGTTATGATACGAAAATAGTATGCAATTTGGCTAATATATGTTTAGGAATTGATTAATATCAAAAAGACATTATTATGTGGGTAATCCATCCTCCATATGTATGTCATATATCATATCAGAATATGTTTAGTATTTAATGCTGTCTTATTTCTCTACTATGTCTCTCTATATATAAAACAAACTTTCTGTGTGGAAAAAAAAGTGTAGGACAAAAGCATGTTTATGCTTATTTAAATAAGGATTGCAATTGTTTTCGTAAGACACATTCCAATTGTGCTACAACAGTAAAATATGTAGAGAAAAATCACCATTCACTGAAGGTGGCAAAGCTAGAAAGAACATACGATACAATAAGAAGGTTATGATATCTACATTAACAATATAAATGTAACATTTTCTGGAAGCGTGAGGTATAAACGATTACCACATGATTCAATAACTTGGACTCAATTCACAAGCAATGATGAGGGTAAACTATTAAATTGGTGACAAAATATTAACGATAAACCTCAGCTGTACTTGCATGATTTTTTTAGTGAAGAGAGCAGGGCTGAAAATCAATGTAATCATTGGATCTACTCGTAAGTTTTGATCGACGTGGTAAATTCTCCACATTCCTGGTGCAGTTGCACTTATTATCTATCCAGTCTGCATCATGACGCAGTGAAGGCTGAGAGTTTTCACAAAAAAATGAACATCCGTTATCAGCAACTTCGGTAACTGGTGGCAAATTATAACATTTATGCTGTTATTGCAAGGCTCTAAATTAATGTTATCTTTTTTTAGCAGACGCACCAATTTGCAATATTCCCACTGCTCTTTATCGGTCTTCTAATGTCAATAGGGCGCATTTTGTAGTATATTTTTGTATTTTATGGTATAAATACACTGTAAAACGTTTAGAGACCAAACTGTTCATGTTTCAGTGCACGTATATATTGCACTTGTACTTTCTGTCACTCTTGGTTTTTTTGTTTTATTTTTTTGTTTTTTTCTTCAGAAAAACGGTCATAGGTACACTGCAATGGAGTGTGATTCCAAAGACATATATATTTTATGCAATATTTCAATCAAGGAACAAACAAAGCAGTACAATAAATAAATAAGAAAATTTACAATCCAGTCCAACGGGCTAAATGGTAATTAAGTATGCTTGTATATAAACTGATGTCAATTGAAAACCTAATGCAATAAACACATCAGGGAACCATTATCATTGCACTCGTTTGACCTGGAGGCTCATTCCTTTTTCATCACCTACCACGTCTTCAGAATTCAGAAAGTAAGTTACTAAAACCAAGGGCAATTATTCATTGCAGGCATAAGTATTTCCAATATTTTGAAATAAAATCTTTATTTTCACTAAAGTGATTGTGCTGTATATTGAAATGAATGATGTGTGCACAATACTATCTCCCGTATAATAAAAGAATTCTTTAAAAAATAATTAAACTGCCACCAGCACTTTCGATTTCTTTACCTTTATGATACCGATAATGTTTCAAGGAACGTCAGAAGTAAACTAGAAAATGTTAATGAAACTTAATGAAAGATTCTCATGGAAATAGAGTCGTAGACATGTGTTGACTTCTATCTATTGACACTTTTTTATTGTATATTCTTTCATTTCTGATTATAAATTCACAACCATGCAAGTTCATCAGCATCACGCTTCCAAGTCTATCATGGTGCCAGTTTATCAGCATCACGCTTCCAAGTCTACCTTGATGCCAGTTCATCAGCATCCCGCTTCCAAGTCTACCATGGTGCCAATTAATCAGTATCATGCTTCCAAGTCTACCATGGTGCCATTTCATCAGCATCCCGCTTCCAAGTCTACCATGGTGCCATTTCATCAGCATCCCGCTTCCAAGTCTATCATGGTGCCAGTTCATCAGCATCACGCTTCCAAGTATATCATGGTTCCAGTTCATCAGCATCACGCTCACAAGTCTATCATGGTTCCAGTTCATCAGCATCACGCTCCCAAGTCTATCATGGTTCCAGTTCATCAGCATCACGCTCACAAGTCTATCATGGTTCCAGTTCATCAGCATCCCGCTTCCAAGTCTATCATGGTTCCAGTTCATCAGCATCCTGCTTCCAAGTCTATCATGGTTCCAGTTCATCAGAATAACGCTTCCATGTCTATTATGGTTCCAGTTCATCAGCATCACGCTCCCAAGTCTATCATGGTGCCATTTCATCAGCATCACGCTCCCAAGTCTACCATGGTGCCATTTCATCATCATCACGCTCCCAAGTCTACCATGGTGCCAGTTCATTATCATCACGCTTCCAAGTCTGCTATGATGCCAGTTCATCAGCATCACGCTTCCAAGTCCTCCATGGTGCCAATTAATCAGTATCACGCTCCCAGGTCTACCATGGTGCCATTTCATCAGCATCCCGCTTCCAAGTCTACCATGGTGAATATTACCGTTGTACTATTTACTGAGACAATTTTGTCCCGAAATAATGAATATCATCGGCAGGGTACATGTATAAACTTAAACGTAATAGAAGTTCCAGTGCAGCGTGTTATTTGGTTATATACGGTAATTAGTATTATTCAATATTTTTGTTGAAATAAATAATTGGTACGTATTTACCAAACCATGAGGTGAACACAATAATTCTTTCACGCAATGAAGTGCGTGTAATTGTGTTTTCTCTTGTTGTTTTACATTATACTTATAATTTCATGCAAATTCAGTGTTAGTCTAGTGTTGAACGCATTTTACTATGCCGACACTTTACCTATTGAGATTCTCTTGATTTTTAGCACAGGTTTGCTGATCTTATATATTTGGCGTACAACAGCCTTACTCACTGTATTTGACTGACTTCTGTGTAATGCAATTAAAATCGAAAACGGTTCACCATTGCAGCATGCTTTTATGGGTTTGGTTATCTTTTTTGTTATTTTTGAGTGAAGCCTATTATCTATATAAAAAGCTGATGCTTTTGTAGTAGGAGACATAAATCACCTTGCCTTGTCTTGCCAAAGAACTCTCTTAGATGTCCGTAACTTTTACACCAGCTAATATGAGGTATTGTATCTTTATTGCTATGTTAGTGCAACTTATTTAACCTTCTTTCATTTATGTATGTATGGTAGACACAGTGTATGCATTTGCTGATTAATTCAAGATTTGTTTCTTCTATATTGTCATTGTGTCAATCAGAGACATTTGCCATTGCTATCTTCAGAAGATAATGATTACTTTATGAGCAATAATCTTTTTTTTTCTTAACCCTGATTTTATTTTTAATGTCAGTTTCATTTTTATGTAATGGTATAAAATAATTCACAATATGGATTGATTGTCATGTATATATTTGCATATTTCTTATGTACGCACACGTATTATATACATATCCCATTTGCGCACGTGTGTTAAATTTATAAATAGTATAGTACACTGTCCAGTTACACTTTCAGCTAATAAACGGACTGATTGATTCACTGCTTTAATTAACTGGTTGATTGATTGATCTGAATAACTGATGACATGTTGGACATTACCGCGTTTACAGTGTTCGTTTTTGTTCGCACCACAGAACACGAGGTTTTGTCATAATGGAGACACGACTTATGGCTTTCGTATCTATGTATCTGGGATAATGGCGGACACTTATGCTTTGCCTGCGTGGGAAAAGAGACGAATTTGTGCACACATAGGGAATAATGTTGTATCATGATTGAATAGGACTTTCTCATTGAACTGAGCAATATTCACGTGACCGTTTGAGTCACCATTTCAACCTATCATCTGAATAGGAAGTAGCCACATTACTATCTGAGTAATTATTTGATCCCATCAAGTGTTTGGGTAGAATATTATGTGTGTAACATAACCCGTTTCAAAACAGAAAGTGTACAGTACTGAGTCATTCGGACATTCAGTCATAAGATAAGCATTTATTAAATAATAAATTCCATGCTGATAGATACATTCTACAGTCTATTCCATATTCGTTGGGCAGCATAGCTAATTTGTAGTAAGTCTGTATCAGAATACAATCATGACATCGTAGACTTTTATACTTTTGTTCCTCACTTGTTCTTGCTTTAAAAGTAAATGTATTTGATCTAAATCAGGTCTTGGTTCCTTCACTTGTCTTATTCAGTCTCAGTCACTACATTGTCAAATTCAAAATCAAAACTAATTTGGGATTTCCCGAGGAATAGACAAACTTAGTCTTTGAAGACCATTCATAGGCAAAATTTCAGATTCTGAATTTAATTAAATTTGCCTTTTATCTCTAGCTATTCATCAAAGAAAAAAGCCGGAAAAATGAGTCCAGTGAAAACCAAAAATTGCCACACAAAAAAAACAAACAAAAAAACAAACAAACAATTGAACAGGAATCGTAAGATAAACTATTTCAGTGTAAACGATTGGGGTGGGGTACGGTGCGGGGCCAAAATGAATAATTTAAATTATGGCTCCCACAGTATTTGTGAATGTTTTCTTACCATTTTGTCTTAAAAATGAAGTAAGTAAATGTTTTAGATCTTTAATGTACTTATAGATTCAACTCTTCTAAATAAAATATGCAAAACTATAATGCTTGAAGAAGATTGAAAAAGACCATGGTAGATACAAACTTGTCATTCTAGAGGCATATGTGGGACACGTTATTTAATTCGACAACCAACTCATTTTATATCTGAAATATCCCATAAAAATATTACACTAGAACTTTTTACAATTGAAATAGTTTATCTTTATCCAGAAGATCTTGCTAAACATACTTGTCTAAACCATGACTCATACACGAACCTTGCGCCGAAAAAAACGACCTTTAGTTGTCTTTGAGATATAATATTTCGTTGACTTTGGGAATTTTCCGATAATTTCTAGGATGAATCATGCTGCAAGTGCTAGGATGTCCCAGTTCGATACAGATATTAATAAAAGAACGTCAAGACAATTTATCTACTCTTTTTATGATAACTTACTCACTATAATCACCATGTTTTTGTCTGCGGCGTTGTTTCGCCTCTGAGTTTCGTTATGAGCTCTGGTTGGCCTTTATGTTATCTATTACCCTATCCCAGAAGACATCTCAAGAACCTGATATACGTTTCTGTAGGTCTGGTGACGGTAAATCAATATTAGTACTTCATACAAGGAAGAAGATCGCATTTTAATTTCTAATTCGAACAGATTCCGATAGTAATCCTTTACACTTAAACTTATAATCAATTATCTTACTTTTTGTTACCACTTAAAGGCCAAATTGCAGAAATTGCGAGTGGAGACCAGTGCTATAATCAGTTGGAAATTGCATCGTCAGCTGATTTAGTGATACTATTGGATGAAACAGTCAGTCATTCTCTCTCTCGCTCCGGTCGAAGTTGAACAGATCAAGAAGAAAATTAGTGAAATGCGTAGTTATCTCTTTAGCTAAAAATACCATTAAGAATAACTATAAGAAATACAATTTAAGTTCAAAATCAGTTTCATCAAATTTTAACCAAATAGAATTCTCTTCAGTTGTTGTTACCAGTGTAAACCAATCTATAGTTTCTTATGAACACGAAGAAAAAACGTGCAAAACTCGGACGCGGAAATTAATGCCATCTTGGAAATAGAGTGTAGTTTGTTTTTGTATAAAATATGAATGTTCTGGCAGTAGTAAACCAGATTATACCAGACTGCGAGAATACTCATATTTTGTATAAAGGAAAATACACTCTGTTTCCTATATTGCAATTTTTTCCGCGTCTGAGATTTTCACGATTTCTTGTCATGTGCATTAGAAGCTATGGACTGGTTCACACTGTAATTAACATGATAGCCAGTCTGCATTCTTTGCCTATTACATCAACCACATTTTCCAAGTTGGTACACACGTCTACAACAGGACTTAAGATAAAATGTTTTGTATCACTATTTCACATTCAAACTGGTGAGTACAGCAAATATAAGTTATTTTTTGTTTATCTGTCAACAAAATAAGATTGATCTATGTGATAACTGCATATAAATAAAGCTTCGAATAATACGACTAGATTTTGCATGCCTGTTCATACTAATGAGTGGCAGTATTGTATAAAGACATGATTACTTTTTGTAGACCTGCAAAAGGGGCCAATTTATGCTTTTATTTTTGCTGATTTTAACATTTTTTTTTATATCTGAGAAAGATGCGATTTATACATATGATATGCAATAGGTTTTTTTATATAGCAAGACGACAGATGGCGTGACGTCAGAAAAATTCCAGTAGTTTTTATGAAAATACACTTCTAGTTAACTTTGACCCACTGAAACGTCGGAGCTTGGCGTGACCTCAGAAAAAATCGATATTCTTCATCTTAAGATTACAGCCTATAGAAAATGCATGACATTTTCATGTTCTGCGGCCTAGTTTGATACAAAAACGGGTTATCTTTAACCCCATTGAAAGACGGAGCTTGGTGTGACGCAAAACAAATAAATACTCTGAGTTTTTAACACACCAGCCTGGATAAATGACATGCCAGCTAGTATGTGACTTCACATAACTCGCTTGACAATAAATAGAGTTAAGGTTGATTGAAAAAAAATATCTAGCATCATAAACAAAAAGTAATTTATTTTGTTTTTCAGGCGTCATCTATCATCATCTTCGTTATTTGCAAACCCGACAGTGGCGGGAACAAGAACTTCAGAGCTATCTCGATATTTAGAAACAAATGTTTGAAGACTTCAGAATAAAATTTAATAACGGTAGTTTAATAACTAATTACGAAAGAATATTGTATGTATCTTCTTGGGAGATGCAGGGGCAACCACCAGGAATACACAGGTCTGGAGAGAGACCACAAGAGACCATCACCGAATCGCAAGATGAGGACAGTCAAGATGCAACCCCCATGTCTCACCCATACAGCGAGGAAAGTCAGCATTCTGTTACCACGAAATTTTCCGAACTTGTTGTTGATACCAAATAAAAGAAGAAAAGAAAAAGACGTTTCTTGATAAGTTTTCAGAAGAAAGTCAAGTAAATAGAGATCTAAATGTTGATTGTTGTTTTTTTAGAAAAATGTATTGAAACTTTGCATACTTTGTACAAGGTCCTTCGTCCAAAGCGATGAAATAAATATCATCTTTAATACCAGTAAGAAATGGCAGGTGATATTTAAACATAAAAAATACTTGTAAAAGAAGTAAAATTTCACCACATCAGCATCTAGCAGAAAAGTGACAAGAAGATAATACAAATTATTTTGTACGATTTTGGAAAGTTGTCAGGGACTACCCACATTTTTTAAACGTAAAGCTTTTTCGTTAGATGATTATTAGAAATTTGAAAACTGCAAAGTCATTTTCCAGAACTTTGGATGGTGAAATCTTCTATCAAGTATCTTGTTGTAATAACATGTAAGTCCAGTAATTTGTTTAGCTCTAGTTATTAAATTGTTAAATAAATCATAATATTAAACTGAATCTGAACTGATAAAAAATGATATAAATGTAAACTACTGTGTTGGCTGTATTCGTATTGTTTATCAGTGCACTGATGATAAAGGCACGCACAAAGAGCCGGCAGTGGGAGGATCATTTACCCCGAGTTCTCCGGCAGTGAATTGACCGCGTGCATAGTACTTACAGTGCTATTATTCTCTATTTCGTCACACTATAGATTAACCTTGTCAGGAAACTGTCCACTTTACGGACGCAATCTTCATCTGTATGTGAAAATGTTAAACTTTATTCTTTCGTTCAATCCGATCTATGTGATGAAATTGTTCAATATATTGAATGTTTCAGAATTTATTCAAAATTTCTAGAAAGTCATCCTACTGTCACATAATGCCATACTATTGGATAGAATATAGTCTGTTTCAAGTAAGACATTTTGTAGTTGAACCGATATGTTGAATTGAATTATATATTGTACGTACTAAGCGATGAGAAACGTTCGAGTTTTATAATCCTTTGCGATTATTCTTGTCGTAGGCAGATTCATGTGCGAACGTGGTTATTATAACAACAATCTCGTAGAGTTGTTCTTATGAAAGAAAAATTTAATGTGTAACGAGGTCAGTTCATGTGCACTCATGCGTAATGTATTCGTACTTAAACGTATCTCATGTATTACACGCCTCAGTTATTGTATTTCTAGCTGTTACGTGGAGTCGTCGAACTCCATGGGGCTGTTTAACCCGGATACTGGGATCAATGGTGACGTTGGTTCGAGGAACAATACTGATTAACTCAATGTGAGGGGCCAAAGGTTTTGGACCAACGGGTTTGTAGTTAGGGAGGAGTGGACTACACGAAATCATTCCTCGACCATTCATGGGGAACGGTGGATCAGAAGTATACGTGATCATCATACCTGCTGATGAACATTACATTGATCGTATTTGTTGATAAATCCATATAACTATCATATATGTTGATAAATCCATATACCAATCATATATGTTGATATAATCCATGCATTGATCATATCCGTTGGCAAACGATATCATTTGTGATTATTTGTTGATGCATTATGCTGTGATCGTATCCGCTGAGGAATGAGACCATTTTGCTATAACCGTTGATAAACTTTGTGCGCTTGAGTAGGGTAGGGTTTTCAGTTGTTGTAGTTTAGTTGATGAGAGGTGGTAGTAAGGGTTTTAGCTAGGGTGTAAGAAAATCTATTATCATTAATTTGCGTTGTAAATAAACATATCTTTCACGTGCTTGTGATATGACTTTGCTAGATCCAATCTCATCCGGTTTCATCCTGTTACACCAACACACACCTAACCAATCAGTAGTAAATACTACATCTTGAAATATTGTTGTTTAAATAAATCAATGATGAAGACTTTATACTTGATTTACCAATTCTAAAGCAAGTAAGAAAAAACTGATGACTCTTTTAATAAGACTCCTAACAAGAATTAAGAGTTATGACTAAGATTAACTTGAAGAGAATCATAAAAAAGACATAGAGATTCGTACAAGAGAAATGTAAATGAATACTTATTTTACTGTGACATCAATCACGATAGGTATGAACTTTTCAATGGCATTGAAACGTACTTGAAGAAAGTCATCATTCAAAAAAATTAGACAGTTTGGTTCTATTAAAGTGTATTTATGAGCAGACTTATGAAAAGACCAACCAAGAAGGAGAGAAAATTGAGAACCGTGAAATTTAGCATAGAACAAGATATATGAATATAATTATCAGAGGTGAAATGAATTATGTCATTGAACGATCATTTGACATTTTTAAAACCAAAGACTAGGTTCCTTTTTGAATAAAATCAATACAACGTCAGATGTTAATGATATTTTCCCGAATGTATCTACTATATTGGTACTTCATAGAACAGTTTGTTTTCGACATCGGTATTAGTCTTTACTTTGTTTTTAATGAGAACAAACAATCCTGTATAAACGTTAAACATGCAGATGGAAAATGTTTTTCTATGCCATGGAATCAAATTTTAATACCTCCCCTCAAAGATTCCCAGATGCCATCAAAATACAATTTAGATAGATACAGTCATTGGTTTAATAAATGTCCAATCAAAATTGATACAATTAGGAAAACGGAGAATGAATTTGATAACTCTGTAAATGTGTATGAAATATTGGAAGGGGGAGCAGCAAGGCTCGTCTCAGAAGGACGTTGCCGCCAACCGGCAAGGCTTGACCCAAAGGGACAAAGACGTCACAGCTAATAGAAATTACATTAAATCGGTTAGATTAACTGAGACAGAAAGAAGTACAAGTTGACACGATGATCATATTCGTTTCGTTGTTTGCAGAGCCATCGAGGTGCACCGTAGGTGCATTAAGTGAGCCTAATAGGTACAATGTCGAAAGAAATCATTATGCTGGAATAAGAGATTTGTCAATATTGGTATCATCACAAATAAACAAACTTCATGGGCAGAAATATATCTGCAAACATTGTTCGAAATGTTTCATAACATCGGAAACACTATCAGAACACAAAATACTATATTACTCAGTAGACAATTCTATAGATGTAAAGACCGAAGAAGGCTCAGTTGTAAAATTTAAAATGTTTCTGCATCAATTAAAAGTTCAGTATGTTCTTTACTGCGATTTTGAATGAATCATCGTGCCCTGCAGGACATGTCTGCAGCACAAACTGGTACTAAAGATGTGCATCAAACATATATTCAGGACGTTGACAGGGCTTGCACCAACGGTGCTTAAACAATGCAAACAGATAGGCACATTCCATCAGGGTTTTGTTTGTACATCAAGTAAATTCATAAATGTTACAGACCAATAGATTTAAAAGATACTGACTGCATTCAGGTGTTTTATAAGGATAGCTAAAATAGTATGCAACAAATTAAGGCCGAAAAATGCAAAAACCTATGGCAATTACAGATTAATAAGAGAAACATTTTAACTCAACTTACATTTGCTACATCTGTATGGAACAAATATTCGACAGCTTGAATAGATTCGTTGAAACATGTGCACCGTCCATATAAAGTTTTATTAAAGTCTAAATGATTCAAACATATCCAGTGACATGTACATGATGTGATTTTACACTTCAACCATAACACACGATTATTACGTGAAAAAATATACTTTAATGTAGAGTGACATCTTCGAAGAGTTTCGTAATGCGTGTATGAAACACTACATACTTGATCAAGCACATAAATACAGTAAACCCGGTTTAGATCATGATGCGTCGTTAACAAATATCAGATACTGAATAGAACTTTTGACAGATTATGATCTGTTTCTAATCCTTCGAGGTAGAATTAGTATGATACCACGTAGATACGCAAAGGTATATAAAGAATTTGATGCAAACAAAGATTGTAAGATATATAAAAAAATGATGAAAAGTACGAAAGGCAATTTCAAGGTAATTAATTATGTTCCTAGACACCATTTATTTATAACACTAGGCCATGTGTTAACACTTGATTGTAAAGAATCTTAGACGGAGAAATGATAAACAAATTAGATGGGTAGAAGAAAATCTGCAAGAAATAACTTACGATAGTGATAATGGTTACACGTTAGAAGTAGATTTGGCTACTTCACACTATCATAAGGATTACACATGATCCAGAGAAATTAATTCCAGATGAAAATGACGTATTTCCTTTCCAAAAGAAATTGATACATGATTACAAGGGTTCAAAACCAACTGTACCAAACCTATTGTGTACATTGCAAAACAAAAACAAGTAAGTCATCCATTATAGAAACTGAAAGTTGTATGTGCAATTAGGTTTTAATTTGAAAAGATAGACAGAATTGTCCTGTTTGATTGGCAAACATTGCTTAAATCATACAAGGAACTGAATACGAATTTGAGACAAAAAGCAACAAATGAATTCGAGAAAGACTTCTTCAAGTTAGCACCCAAAAGGATTTTTGATAAACATATGTAAGATCGCAGGAAAAGAACAACTGTAAACATATGTACAGATGAAAATACATTTTTCAATTGCAAAAAGATGCATCATTCGCCAAGAGAACAAGTATTGATGATGACATCGTGTTTGTCAGTCTGTAAAAACATGAAAATTAACCAAAGCTATCTATGGGGGCTTTACTGTGTTAGAGGTACCTAAATGGTTGGTGTACGAATTTTACTACAAGAAGTTGAAAAATAAATACGGTGATAGAATGAATAATATAATCGATATTTTCCTTAAGATCTTAAATAATTTATATTGAAGTTGATGAAAGTTGTGTATAATTCTTATTTTCTTATCTGAATCGCACATTGTTGCAAAGGATCTATTGTGTGTAACTTGTTATCAGCAAATATGATCGAACATATTGAATCCATAAATGTCAACCAATGTTAACTTTGAGATTGCATAGTATCATATGTTTCCAGAGAGGTTTAAATTTTCACCATGTCACTCTCCAAGGTCTGTCTCAGTATTTATCCTCTGCTCGATAAGTTGTATATATTGTCGATAGTTAGGTACACGTCGCCTTTGGAGAAGTTTTTCTTAGAGAAAACATCTGCTCTTTCTGATAGTGTTCGCAAGACTTGTATGACAGTGGATAAAATAGTGAACCTCTGTCTGAACAATGCGTCTAAAAACTTTTTTTTAATCATCAATCTGTTTTGTAGCTCTCAGATTTTGCTACCTCTTTCATTAGCACTCTGTTCAATAGCTTTTAATCTATTGTCAGCTTACCCCCTCCACGTCGTCATATCTTTCAAATTGTTAGACTCCAGAGTCTTACGCATTTAGGTATCAATTCTTTTTTGTACAAACTGTTTATTCTTCCCATCCAGTTTTGGTGCTGGATCTGCACAATATTTATTTTTCGCCATCAGACTTTTGTAATACATTGATAATGTGGTTATTGTTAAGATTTGAGTCACTGTTAATATCTAGCCACAGTACAGCATTTGTGTTCATCTGTTTCTGTAAAAAAAATGTTTAAAGGTAAGAACTCACTAGGGTCTCTGAGAGATATTTCCCCACACATTCTATACATGATCTACAATATTTACTTTAAATGGAAAACATCGTTAAGCTGCTTGAGTATACCTAAGGTGCACGAGCTTCGCTAGCTACGCGTAAAACAGTTGTTCATCCATGTTCATCTCTGATGCTAATATTCAATCTATTACTTGTACCTCTCTGTAATTGCTGACAATGGCGGTTAACATTGTATTAAATACTGTCTCCGATAAATGCATTTTTAGCTGGCAGAGAAAGTAGTCAACACGAATAAGAACGACTACAGTACTTTTTTAGGGTTGTTGATTTGCTCGAGGAAAATATATAAAGTGCTTGGTTTTAAAAAGCCGCAAGTATAGTTCCGTGGCTATTGAATTCTAACTATTTTGAATTGCAGTTGGTTCTGTACAATGCGTAGCTGTTACTCGGAGTTCTTCGAACTTTTGAGTTGTGTTAAACATTCAACATCAATACTTTATTTATTATTGCTTTTTGATTTTATTCCCTCTTTGATTTCTCTAATACATCTCAAGGTTGTAATAACCATCAGCAATTAAAACAGTATTTGTTTCAATGTTTTCATTGATGTAGTAACAGAGATTGATTTTGAATTCATCAGAAATATTGTAATACCCAAAATATCTTGTAATACCCTACAAAAATTGTATTCTCTGTAATGAAATGGATTGTTTGCAATTTATGTTATCAGTTCAATTGTCAAAATATATTTCTTATTCAGGGATGGAATTTATGGTAATAACTCTCTTTTGCTCTTCAAAAACTGCTCGTTCATACAATGAGTAGCAATTTTGTCAGGCAAAAGGCAATTTGCTATTAGGTATAGTTGATTGTGCACTGGCTAACAGACACTGCACTGATCAGTCTTATAACTTGTTCAATATCCATTGTCTATGGTGGACCAATCGTACGCTTCAGTAACTGGCAATTGTAAGAGCAGAGCTTATTGTTACATGATAATTTGTGCTGAGACTTTTTTATTATAGTTTTTTTGTTGTTGTTTCGCTCGACATCTTCTTATTTCTATGTACAAAAATGTTAGATGACTGGCGTTGACCTGACTGGAGAACGGATAAGCTAGTGCAGCGACTCGTTTGAAGACAAGAGCATTTTTTGGTACTGGGTTAAATGCAGAGAAAGTATTGTCGTCTACTGCCGACAGGTGTCCAATTGTGACAACAGTTTGTTCATTAGTTGCTTTAAAAACAGAAACAACTTTACCTTTGACCCAATGAACAAAATGTCTAAAGCAAGTACACCACCGGCTATTAAATAATAGATCGTGTGGTTGTTTCTGAATACCTCGCTGAAGGCGACGCTATTTGAGTTTGTTTTATTTCTTTCACGTAGCGTGATTTCAGCAAATTGTATTTCTCTTTGCAACATGAAAGACTGTCTTCGTCACAGTAGGCGGGCTGTCCTCCACATTTTTAGACTCTTCTTGTTCTTTCTTGAATCGTTCGGCTTTGGTTTACTGAATTCCTATGAACGTTTATCAAGTTGCCTGCCAAGTTCAACAATGGTACACTGAAAATAAAGGATACTTTAAAAAACTTTATAACGAAACCAGAGAGTTCTGGAATGGATACAAGATACAAATATACCACAATGATGAAAATTTCAGATTAATTCAAACAGCAAGAGTAGGAATTATATATGAATTAAGAGACACCATTAAATGTAAACGACTTTGAAAATGGTTGGTATTCCGTCAATTCATTTTTATCGGACCATCATATTAATCACATCATTCCATGTCCATCATTTGACCGGTCGGAAGAAACTTAACAGCTGTGAAAATGTTTCCTCTAGTCAAACACACGATACATGTGCGCCAGCGAAAACATGTCCAAAAACATATTGTTTAATCTATTTTCATTGTTAATCTGTATCATATAATACAAAGAGACATATAATGATGGATATTGCAACAGTGTCTTTAACGGAACAAAAGGACCAACAGCAAAACAACCAGTATCCTTTTATTATCAAGCATTTTTGCTGTATTGTGTTTTGTGTCTCCATTGGCAAAATATGTCATTAGCATTCTACAGTCTTAGACATTTTCAGATTCCTTTAATTTAGTTGGCCTTTTCAAATATATAGGTTTGAAGATTATCAAACCTGCCGTCAGTGGATACAGAGGTAGACCATCTTAAATGACAACACTCCTTTGTAAATAACGGAGTTTCCAGTTTAATAATCATAACAATATCATTACTGTTTATAAAAAGATTATAATTGAAAATCATTATTCGGGTCACCAGCTAAACTTGCCTAATATTTCGTAGAATGGATGTTTGCAACATTCATTCTATGCGTTATTGGAAGATTAACTATCTTGATAAGATGTTTCCCCCTCAAGCAAAGTGTAATAGAACCGTATAAAAATATTAACACCATGGCTAAATCTTCAATTATCGTATAGTTTTAAATGTACTTTAAATTGGGAGATGTGTAATATATGTATTATTTTTTCTTCCGTATTTAAAGTTTCTGACACTTACATGCATTCAATGTTACATCTTTTTCTCTCTAATTATTTATTTATCCACCACTTGTAGTTAAGTCATTTTGCTATGGTCACTGCCTCACATATCGTTCCAAGAAACGGTAAAAAATATCCACTACATTCCTTTTTCACCCATGGCTGCCTGCGATAACATTTCCTCGTTTGTAATGAATATGTATAGACCTCATTAACCAATCGTTGCGAGCCCGAGTAAAATGTTCTGGAAACGATGACCCAATATGACTTTTCTTGCTGTTTGAATGAGCCAATCAATGTTTCTCTTCCAAACACAGTAACGTATCGACCAATAAAAAGGACACTTTCATTGATGTGTCGGAGCTTGTTTCATTGTGTTGCTGATGACATATTTTTTATAAAAGGCAAATTCACGAAAAATGAGGAAATCTTGTTGCAGGCAGCCACGAGTGAAAAATGAAAGAAGCGGATTTTCGCCTGTGGCTTGCGGCGATGCCTCACACAAAGTCACTCTTACTAAGTAAAGTTAATACAGAATGTAACATCTGCTGTGATTCCTGTTTCAATATATTCTGTTTCTGATCATTCATCTGTCTTTTTCTGCTATTGTAGAATACTCAAACACACTTTTTTGTACTCTCATTTATAACCGTGGATATGCAGATGGTTTTATTACACAAGCTAAGTGCAAGCGGTCACACGTATAAATCTATTTATCTGTTGTCTTTGTCTCTGTCTCTTTACCACTCGTTTGTTTTTATCAACAATGGGCATATAGCATGGTCCTGTTTTGCATTAGTCTTGGCACTTGTCGCCAATTGTTGATATTTGGAGATTTCTTTACTCGACCCTTCTGTTTTGAAATAAACAGTTGAGATGCAGATCGTGACCTCTCAAGGAAAAATGAGCTAAAATTTCTTCAAAACTTTAACTAGGGCTTCTTCAAAAAATTGTGTCCAACCTCGCTTTCTTTACTCTTTCACTATTGTACAGAATAAATTCGATTCTCCCGGGCAATACTGATAAAAATTATATACATATTTACTTGCAAATGAACAACTTATGTTGTCACTTTTGTCACCTCCACGTAAAAGTTTATTTACATAAAAATGTGACATTTCCAAAACATGTCCCGAATTACTCAGTCAAATGTTGTTAAACCGCTTTCTTAAGAGGAAAATGCAGAGTAAATGTGATTCTCACATAAAACCACTTTTACCTGGCTTTTGAATACATTTTGTTGACTATGCGCTCCGATACTCCAATAGACTCCGATTCTTCGAATTGTCCGCTTCCAAATGTAATGTTGAAACAAACGATCAAGATAGATCTTAAAACAGTTATAGATTTGGAAGAGTTACTTTCCATTGACAGAGACACTCAAAGAATAAGACTTTGAAACGCAACTTAGCAAAATAAATTTTATGTTTTCACCTTTTATAGTTAGATATTTCGTGTTAAAAATATGACTTAGTTTTGTAATTTAAGAATATCTTTATTATTTATCATATCTTTTGATCATTTTCAGTATTTCAGTTATCTTCAAATGCGTTTATGTCAATTGAACATTGAAGACAATAAACTGTTTGCCTAAAGTTCAGTTTCACTAGTTTGAATTAAAAATCGTAGTAGAAAAGAAATTGAGTCAAAACTTGTATGTGATGTTTGAAATAATTAAATGGGAAGCATCTTCTGCAGCAAACATTTTGTACTGACCGTAATATAATCAGTCGAGAAGGCGAGCATCCTGAAATGACAGTGTTACTTTTTTGAAATCAAAGAGGCAAACACGATTTCAGCACTGCCCTACCCGTGCAGATAGAAATATTCGGGCCACTCATGTACTATCTAATGTTTATCGTTGCTCTGGAGCCGTCAGCTAAGAACGTTTTAATTCAGAAAAATTTAGTTTCTTTTTCTGGTGAAGGGTTTTCAGTAAATTATCGAACCAAACAGTTAAATAAATATATAAGCCAAAGGGTAAATTGGGGGTAAATTGCAGCATAAATACACAGTTCTTTTGCATAGGAATGGCATCACTCGTCACATCCGCTTAATCCTTATCCGCTATAACGCCACCATTAATACTCTCTACTTGTATTATTCTTAGACCTTCCGCCCAAAACCAGTTAAATCCAAAGATAATATTTTTGGAAGATTGGATTTTGCAATTAATTTTGTAGATCTTGTTATGTTAAGCATGGGATTTTGCGAGAAAGGAAAATTTCCCCGGCACACATATTGATCATCAGAGTGGGGGAAAGACCCATAGGGTATCTATATGTAACATGTATGAATGTAATCTGCATATTTTCTGCCAATTCAGGTACTGTTATAGGGTAGAAATCTCAATAGTTTCAAAACTATAACTCAGGGATTTAGTCTAGAGGTGGGGGATACACCACATGGGCTAATGTTGGCTATTCATAAATTTCACTGAGGAAACTATTTTTTAATGCATATGAATTTAACTTTTCATGCTTTGTATGTATGGTAAAAGAGTGGTTTCCAAGATATGATCCTTTTATGTCATTATTCCATAAGTGTTGATTCAGTCTACATTCATACTGCTATTGTTGACCAAAGTTTTAAGCTATTAACTTTAACGAGTGACTTTTCACATGCATTTTAGCAAATAATTACGATTATTAGATCTATCTGATAATAAAACCCCATTAAGACATGACAAACAACGGTCATTTAGACATGACAAACAACAGTCATTAGGACATGACAAACAACAGTCAATAAAACATGACAAACAACATTCATTAAGACATAACAAGCAACAGTCATTAACACATGACAAAGAACGGTCATTAAGACATAACAATCGACAGTTATTAAGACATGACAAACAACATTCATTTAAGACATGACAAACAACAGTCAATACGACATAAAGTCTGTCATGATGGCGGATTTATGCTTGTCATGTAGAAGATTGATACCCCGATGCATGTCTTGGAGAAATAAAATTCTCCAGTGACACTAGTAGAGTCAGGCAAAGGTGCCTGAACGACTGGGCCTTTTGTACTGAAAAATAATGCGTAATAGAACTCTCTTGACAGTCTGACAGCGTCAAGCGAGTGCTAGTTTTGGTCTCGGGTCGTTTTCTCGGTGTCAAACTTTATTGTGTTCTCTTAAGTCGGGTTCCAAAAATATTAATTAATGTTTCATCACCCATGGCAATCTCATTTAAACGTCTCTGATCACTCTTTCATATTTGGCGAGTGGTTGCTTGGCAATTTCAACACGAGTATGTTTTTGATCAGCCGTCACAAATTCGGGACCCATTTTGCACAAACCTTTATGAGCTCCAAATGATTCTTCAGTATATTAATAACAGCTGACAAAATAATATCTGTGATAATAGAAATATCCTCCACTTTGTATGGAGCATCTTCATCAATTCCCCTTCACAATAGCCATTTCCTGCTTACCAATCGCAGACAACGATCTTCCAGAACGTGGGTCATCTTCTATGGATTAGTGACCATCTTTAAACGATGAAACCACCTCAAAAATTGTAGGATATAACAGAGAATTACATTCGTAAACTTTATTCAAGTCGGACTTGATATCAGTCGTAGAGTACCATAAGAGCGTCCGGTTTTACGGTATGCTTTTTGCTCAGGAGCAGAATTGTTCTCCTTCTCCGACATTTTTAGGTCATTGTCATTTACCTATGTTACGTCACACGCATATATCTGCAGGTATCCGGCGTGTTGCACGAGAAGCTGCAGATAATTTTATAGAAGGTTTTTTTGTCTATGGATTGGCATTAAATTTATTGACAGGTTCTAAGACATGCAAAATGTTTTAACAAAATATTCAGAACTTTTCCAATACTCCCTGTATATGGGCCTGCCGGAGAAAGCGAGTGAACACGTTATAGATATAACTTATCGACACTTGATGGATACAAGTTTTCGAGGTATGAACTTAATACTTCACTTTTATTCTATAAATGATAGCTATCGCACACGTAGAAAATTTGTACGAAAATATCATTGACTATCTCTGACGAAATTATTGTTTGAAGTGAATCGTTTTGTACCGAAAGGGAAAGTTAGATTTAAGATAGGTAAAGGCGATAGGTGATGACTGGACTATTAAGTTTGCATTATTCTCGGCTCATCAAAGCCGTTTTCCTAATGCTGTCTCTTATATATTTGTTTGCATCTGTCTGCCTCGATCTCTGGTATGACCTGATAGTTATGTGGCTTTTATACCATATGACTATAGAGTGTGAAATCGCAGTCATTGATATGAAATGCTTTTATGATGTTGGTTTTAATCTCCCTGATCCTCCTTTTATCTAAGTTTGAATGCCTGAAGTAGCTCCCTAAGTTAATTGTAAACTTCATGCATCTGTTGTTATACCTTCATAAATCCGTAAATGCTACTGAGAGAAAGAATGTGTATTAACTGAAAACAGGTTCCTGGCGAATGAATACATGGCAGGTTCAGGTATTGTTGGCTTCTTCTGGAACTTGGTGCATATGATACTTTCATGGTGATTTGTTCAAGGGTGTTTTATCTTATGTAACTCCTTTAAACATATATGTTAGCTGCTTTATTTTATTCGCTCTAAATAGATGCAAATTACAAGATACATAAAAAAACACTAGCTTTATACATAAAACAAATACGACATAGATATTTACAATAAAATAATACAGATCAGATACATTAAAATGACAATAGGAACAACAGCTTAAAGACAGCCCAAAAACATATACAGCATGCATATATATGAAACAAAAGGTATGTTCATATATGACCTATCACAGAAGGAGTACATACGCAAAAGTAGATAAGAAATATGACAATTTGGTTGGTAAAATGTATGAGCAAAAACCATATTAATCATCAAGATATTAGGAAATGAATGAGATTGCTAAAACTTGAAATTGTCGATAAATAAATAAGTGAATAAGTAGAGGAAGCAATAAGGCAGTAGGATTTAAACCGAAGAACTCAGTAAAAGCTGATAAACACAGACCTGATTGCCACTGACTTCTAAATAAAACGACACAAAGCATTGAGACCCTGACATGTTCGAATAAGTCTGATTAATTTTAGTAATTTTAGTAATCAAAGATTGTTTTTAATTCATTGTGCAGACTGTTACAGAATATTGTGTGTGTGTGTGAGAGAAAGAGTGTGTGTGTGTGTTCAGTTCATCTTTAAAAGAATGCTTACCATACCTTGTGGTCTGTTCTCTTGGTATTTGGACCAGATTCTGGTGTCAGAAGTTATAGTGACATTCTTTGAATGTGACCAGATTATTCAAGTAATATTGTGGGATTTTTTTGTGAAGTATCGTGTATGCTTCGGTTGCCATGTATCTTAATCTACTAATATGTAAAGATGGAAAATTTGTGTTTCTTAACAGATAATCATATGCTATATTTGATCATATACCAATGTTAGTGCCCTATGCTGCATATTTTCCATATTGTCATAATTTTGTTTGCTGCATAAATGCCGAATAATGGAGCTATAATTAAAATATGTGGATCATTAACTTTATATTCGTGAATAAATAGCGGTTGAGACGTTTGTATACGTGGTTGTTATAATTTAGTTGAGAGTGCTTCTAACAGTATTTCATGTGTCTTCTGTGGTGAACGTAGACAAATTTGCAGCAATTGTGCCAAGAACAATGCCTTGGAATTTCTGGGAATTGACTTGCGTACCACTGACTACAAACCAGTCACTTTTAACTTGCTCTCATTTTGAAAAATAGATTTAAGGTTATATGGATATAAGAGTTGGAGTAGTCATCAGCGTATACAGTCTTAATTGTTTAGTAAAGTAAAAATGTCAAAGAGACTTGCAATACTCCTTTGGAGACTTTATTCCAGTTATCTTGTGAGGAATTCAGTTACATTGTTTATGGTTTGACAAGAAGTTTTCATTTAGTTTAATCGAGTTCTGATCAGTCGTATAATTTTTCATCTTTTTATTGATGAGGCAGTACGGATGACTGTTGATGGCCTTGGACAGGTCCATCAGGATTGCACCTACATTGGAGCTATTGTCCAGAGCGCCCCTCTAGTCCTCCACCAGTCTGAGTAGTGTTGTTTTATTTTTTTTAAAAGCAGATAGACAGATATGGAATATATATTCAAACTGTAATTGGAGCATGGTAAAATACTAACTGCTCTGTTGTTTCCCTTATCTATGAGATCAGATTTGTTTTGCAAATTGTTGTTGCCTATTCTTCTTTAACACGATCTGTTAATTTCCCTTGCTCAATATAATCATTAAAGAGTGTGCTATTTTCTGAGCATAAAACTGGTGCACATCATTTAAGAATATTAGGAGGTATGTTGTCAACATCTGTAAATTTACTGAACCACGTCTTCAATCACAGATATGCACTGTTAGTCACAGCAGTATATTCATTCAAATGCGACAGAAAAAATAATACAAATACACAACATATGCAAGAATTTGGTCCCATTTTACAAAGAACAGAAACGCTTAAAAACCGATATCGCTTCTTAACGTAGGTCGTTTATTTTTCTTTGGTGACATCTGACCGATTGCAAAATGACATAGCTCTTACATCTCTTCGCGGAATGTGTAGACAGGCCTAACACGGAGGTTAGTTTCTTGCTTATTTCACTGAAATAGACGGGTAAGACCTCACATGTGCCAGTTTATGTTAGAGTCCTGAAGTGGGTGCTTTCAACGTAACTGCAAAGAGTTGATACTAGAGATGTCAAACTTGTCATATTATATGCATATTGAGATCCTAACTTTAATAACCAGTCTGATATAATCATAAATTTACATATTTAGGTACGGAAACGTAAAACTATGGAAAAATTCTTTAAAACATAGCTTAGCTATTTCATAACATTACAAGATAAGCATATATCAAGCTTCTCATTTGTTGCAGTCTAGCACAATTTGATTGGCAGACATTTACAATCAAGGAAGTTATATTGGATAAATGAGTATTCTACCTAGAAAAGTGAGACTTTAATATTTGTCCTTTTTTATGTTACTGGACATTTTGTAAACTCATGAATCTCTTAAAGCGCTGTATTCTTATTTTCAGAATTTTTGAAAACTAGTTTATATCGCTCCTAGCTATTATACAGTAATTAGGATGTCGCATCTGGATGTAAAATAAAACAACTTCCAAGATATATGTATTAGCTTCAGATGCATAGTAGTTGTATTATTTTCATAAAACCATTTATCCTATTGAAAGGACTAATATGAATTATTTGATATCAGGTTACCCTGGTGTGTGAATAAATGTCATATTGAAGCTATTGAAGCGATGATTTGCTCTTCCTGAATTGTAAGCATATTGTTTTCACGGAGAGCTCCTTCAAAGTATTGTATTTTTCTCATCTCTGTGTTTACATCCATTTAAAACTGCTTGATTTTATTTGTTTTATTGTTTCCTTGTGACCAACTGTTCAAATAAAAACAGCAACATTTAAAGGTTAATGCCTTGTTTTCTTATATCTACTCAAAATATCTGCAAGCATCTTGGGGAGGTTTTTGATTGTTTTAAGAGTAAGTATTGACATTCTAGTTTTCTACTCTATGAACTACATAATATATAATCTTTAAAGTACTTTTCTTCTTGAAACATTATCAAAACAATATTTAATTATAGGCAAATAGAGTTCCGGAAAATAGTCAGTTTAAATTAATACCTTTCTTCTTGCGTGGGCTAACCCAAGCGTTATAAATAAATTAATAAATAAATAAGTCAATAAAAGATAAATATATATATGATGACATCGAAAAATTCCAGTTCTCTCTGTATATGCATGCTCTACATTTGTATCAAACTATCGTACTATTTGAAATGTTATTACTTCAAAAAATGGAGATGAAAACATTTACTTGGATTTTGCAGGAATATAAATATTACGTAGCGCACATGGGTTAGTAAGCAAGGGCGCGTGGCATAGACATCAAGCATAGAAATGAAGATACAAAAGTCTACGATTAGAAACCTGGCAGAGGTGAAAACTCTTTTGTAGATAAAAGGCTCGAAAGTGACTAATTTTCTGAAAAAATTGGACCTTTTTGGCACATGTTTATGATTTCTGCTCATAAAATAATGTTGTATGTGTAGAAAATAAATGATGACCTATTCCCTATTTGTTGTCCGATGACACGTACATGATTTCTGCTCATAAAACGACGACGTATATGTACACAACATGAGGTATATGTACATAATAAACGATGCCATATATTTGCAGAAAAGCGTATACATATGCAAAATAGATAAATATATCTTGACATTTTTTGTTCAATTAAATAAATGAAAATAAACACTTCAGTATTCGATGTACCAATACCAAAACAAGTGAGAAAAAATATAGAAAAAATATGGAGACGAATACACAGAATTTAAAAAGAATTATAAAGAAAAGACTTAGAGATTCATTTTAACAATGTAAATGAGTATAGATTTGAATGAATATCTTAATGACATTGAACCATATTTGAACAAGGTCAATTTGGTTCTGTAAAAGTGACTGGATGCAACGATTAGACTATGAAACGATCTACTAAAAAATAAGAAACGATTGAGTATATCAATATTTACCACAGAAGAAGGCTTATTAACATAATGAACAGAGGTGAAATGTAAACAGTGATAGGCAATCTCTTCGAATTCTTTTCACAAAATTTGGACATGAAATGTGCGAAGGTACAATGAATATTTAACATAATGGTAATTTTCACATTGCAAGTAGATAAATAAAAACCATTTAAAGAAAGATCACAAATAGATCTACCTGAATAGCTTAAAGACAAAACAGCTTGTACAAACGTAGAAATAATAACGATAGATATTTCTCTTATGATGGTGAATCCGTTATAAACCCACCAAGTGATCATTTGATAGACCGTCGATCAAATGTTTAATGAAACAGCTATACTACGCAAAGAAAAGTTGTATTTCAGTTTAAGGGATTGAAACATATCAAACAAGAATTCGGTATTTGCAAAACACTTATCTCCAAGATTTCCCAGTTCTGATTTACACATCGAAGACTTTGTCTCTTGGGTAGGAATCTGGTGGTAAGGACTGTCCCAAGGGTAAATGTTACTTGAGTATGTGCATCTACCTTATCATGCAAGCTGTGGTGTGGCATCCCTCAAGGAACATGGAAAACTAAATTCAGAGGCATCCGACAAGGCCAACATACTGAATCGACAATACCAGTCTGTCTTCACACTAGAGGACAAGAGTGACATGCCTAGCCTAGATGGAAATCCTTACCCATCAATGACTTACATCCAAGTTACCACAGAAGGTGTATACAGCTTATTACGAAAGCGTTAACCACAGAAGGCCACCGGATCAGATATGATTCCAGAAAGAATCTTGAAAGATCTAGCAGAAGAGTGTGCACCATATTTGAGTCATATTTATCAGAAGTGCATCTCAACAGGTTCAATCCCTGATGTGTGGAAAACAGCAAATGTTTCCAGGCTATCTTCAAAAATAGAGAAGGATTCAAGGCCAAAACTATCGACCTGTCTCATTTCCATGTATCTGCTGCAAAATGCTTTCAAACATCATAGTCAGCAACATGATGCACCATCCAGATCACTTCAGCATTATAACAGACTGCCAACACGGTTTCCGTGCCAGACGAACCTGTGAAACACAACTCCTAACCCTTGTGGATGAGCTTTCCAAATCCTTAGACAGAGGAAAACAGTATGATCTTGCGGTCCTTGACTTTAGTAAGGCTTTCTATCGTGTCCCCCATGAAAGACTCCCTTGTAAGTTGTACCACTATGGCATCAGGGGTAATGCTCTGTAATGGATCAGAGATTTTCTGACAGACAGATCCCCGAGGGTTATAGTAGATGGAGCAACATCAGACCCAGTACCTGTTGTAAGCGTAGTACCTCAAGGGGGTGTTTTGGGTCCCATCCTCTTCCTAATGTTCATCAATGATCTACCATCAAGAGTCAAATTCTTCACCAGGCTATTTGCAGACGATTGTATAGTCGACCGGGAAATCAATGCCACCAAGAATTGCAGGATCCTACAAGAAGACCTGAACCGACTGGCCCTTTGGGAAAGAACTTGGATTATGTCGTTCCACCCAGAAAAATGTAGAATTCTTAGAGTTTACAGGAAGAAATCTCCAATCATGTTCAACTACACACTTCAGGGGCACGAGCTAGCAACTGAGTACGCAACAAAATATCGTGGGGTGGAATTTTCTTAGGACCTCTCTTGGAAACGTCAAATACACAAGATGGTGAAAAAGATGAACAGCACAATTGGTTTTCTGCGCCGCAACCTCAGAATCAGCAACGAGGAAGTAAAAAGCTCAGCATATTTCTCGCTTGTGCGACTTGGTGTCGAGTACTGTTCAATCGTGTGGAACCCACATAACAAAGACCTGATATACAAGACAGAGATGGTTCATAGGAGGGATGCTAGATATACCACAAACAGATACAGAAATACTAGCAGCGTCAATGCCATGCTGGATCAGTGGAAATCGCTTGAGTCCATGAGAATCAAAGCCCATCTGATCATGTTATTGAAGATAGCGAGCAACATACGGACATACCCGCGGACAAATATTTGACCCTAGCATTTAGACGAATCAGGGCAAATCACACCAAGAAGTAAATGCAGAAGTCAGCAGCGACAAATTCCTTTAAGTTCAGCTTCTTTCCGCGCACCATAGAGATATGGAACAAATTACCGGCAACAGTTGCAGAAGCTCCTAAGTTGGTGTCTCACAAGCAGAAGCTTTCCACCATCACCTTCTAATGCAATCGTCAGCTACAAGTAAGACTTAGTGATTCTCAGAGCTGTGATGGTTGAGGTTCATTTATCTCTTCGCCGCCATGGTAGCTGGATTGGTCTGAGTATGAAGGGACAAAAATGTAAATTGACACTCTTTCACATATTTCTACCTTTCCTAGTATTACTCTTCTGTCTGTCCTACCGCTACCTTATTTCCTATATTCTTGACCGAGCACCACCCGTTGTTTAATAGTCAAGTGTGACTGCATCAACGTAGACATAGATAGATAGATAGATAGATGTATAGATAGAAGCCCAGTAATTATGTACACCGTTATTGGCTGTGGATCTCAGTAGTTGTCAAGCTATGAACCATGCGCAATATCCCCTGCGGATAATAATGACCCCCGGGATCAATGTCAGTTGCACGTATACATTTGTCTTATCATGCCAAGTAAGCGTATATACAGTTATAAGGCGGAGATCTCAATAGTTTACAAATTATAACAGAGCGGCAAAGTCGGTGTGGGCAGATATGGATCACAGTGTCTTGTATACATGTAAGATCTTATGCTCAGCAAGAGTACATATGTTTATACGTGGAGCTTTCAATAGCTTTTACTTGTTATTCCGTTGCGAATGAGTCACTGGGATAGCGAAAGACCTCGGGGCATCACCCAGGGGTACCAGTCTGACATATGCTGACACTTGGGTCACTGACTACAAATGCCAATGTTCAGACGGTTGAGACAGACAGCTCAGGAGTCATTTACAATTTATGTAAAATCGCTCCTATCCCAAAAGTCCCAACCCCAAGGCCATGATAAAAATGTCAAACGTGTTGGCACAATCTACACCAATAAGACTATCAGTGACCCCGGTTTCATGTGTCGATCTTTAACGGTGCAGGAGGAGTCCATGATATTACACAAGTTCGTCCTGTATCGTGTGACAATATGCAAAAAGCGAGGGGGTTATGATGAATACCAAGACGTAACAGGTGTCATGGAATAGTTCAACCATCACACACTTGGAGATCTTCATGCTGATATTTTAAAATGTCTACCACTAAAACCTTCTTGATATAATCAAATCATCAATCTTGTCACAATCATCAGATAAAAGCATTTTATTTCCCTGTACCTCTTGCTCTTGTAGATGATTAAACTCCTTATCGTTAATTTCATTATCAATAATTGCTTTGCTTACCATGTCATCGATACTGTTCAACCAGCTAACGACAGATATTACTATTTCATTATGTTTTAAAACTGGTGTGGATCAACTTTTCCTTGAATCTTTTGCAACAAATTATATTAATGTTGCACCAAACCAACTAAAAGCCATAAAAAACCTACAAATAATAGCCATTCATGCATAACCAAATCCAGATGATGTTACACATATATTACCTGGAACATCAACCATCCTAACTTCTATCAGCGTTCGATCCCTCTATCCAAATAATTTTTAATCTAGTTAATTTTGCAGTAAAAAATTAATACTATTAGCAGTGTAGAATATAACGAGTGTGCACTTGGTGTCTCCTCTCTCAGTTGCGTCTAGGAAAGAGAGAGCTTAGACTTTTGAGTGGTAACCGGATTTCTTGAATCTGGAGATGCTATGCAGTGCTCTGCAATTGTGCTTTGCATATTTCTGCACAGGATCCGCTGTTGTAGGCTGTACTCTTATGCTTTTGATTTGAACATTTTTCTTTGAGTTGCGTTTTGAAATGGAAATGTAATCATACAGAGCATATGTACACCGAAGATACAACTCTTTGGACCTGAAGCATCATTTAATGCACAATAGGTCCAAAGATATATTGGGTAACAATTTTATATTTTAGTAGCAAATGAGCTATGAGGCAGTGAGTTGTTAACAGATGAAAAGAAAATGGAATAAGTAGCGTTACACCTTCTTTAATATCCATGATTGACATTGGGGCAATTTCGAGGCTACAGTATGAGCAGTTTAGTGTTGCCTGATAAATTGGGTTGATAATGTTTTTGTTTTTTGTTTCTGTAGACATTTGCAAGCAGGTAAAACCTGTTTTGTTTTTTTGGCTACTACAGTGTTAGCAATTTGTCTTCTAAAAGGCACCTGCCATCAGGAAGTGAATTGTGACCAAAATGAAAATATAATAATCTTGCAATTTCTCCAATATTCATATTTAGTGGTGTACCTATTGACATATTAAACAATTTCTGCAAAGGTTGCTGTAGGTAACTGTGAAAACAGAGTTTAGTGCTGCATGGTAAACATAGTAAATACTGGTTTTTGGTTCACTTGACATTTGTCTACAGGTAAAGCAATGATATTTATTAGCTGGAAAGAGTTGAAGCATTTCATGGAGTGGGTTGCACAAATTCCAGGTTTCGCCGTTTAATGTAGACAAAGTCTTGTCAAGATGATCTTCCAACAGGCTTTGCTGTTGTTGTTTAGTGGTGTTGATTTCATTGACTTCTAACATTATGTTTTGTAAAGGTTGTGCCATTTGATCAGCTTTGAAAAACAGACACAACTTTGCTTTCAGACTAAATGGACAAGATAATTAAAACTGCTATACCACCGCCTATAAAATAATATATTTAGTTTTAAATTTATAAAATTAATTCGATTGTTTCACTAGTCAGCTTGCAGCACCTTGTGATGTTTTAACTCTTCTTGTTCTTTCTTTAAACGTTCAGCTTTGGCTTGGTAACATTCTTGTGAACGTTTTCCAAGTTATCTGCCAAGTTCCACTCTATGTGAATTTGTTTACTTCATTTTAAGCAGACTTGCTTTCGTTGTCACGTTTACATTGTTCCGTTTATTTGCAAGGAAATTCAGAAAGTTAACTCAATCTCAATGTAAATCGGAACAAAGGTTAATTACAAGTCATGAACAAAAAGTTGAAATTTAACTGGCTGAATAAAAGCAATTAATGTAAAAAAAACTGTTCTGACAGTCAAATAGTTAAATATGTAACCGGAGTTATTCAGAAGCAAAATGAATGCGAACCTTGTGAAATTAAATACAATCAAAGTCGAGAGAAGAAAGCAGAGAAAGGGTGTACGACGCAAAGGTACCACAAAATAGAAATGTCAGATAAATTCACGAAACAAGAAGTAGAGTTTTATCTGCATAAAAACAAAATATTAAATCTGATGCAAAATACTCGGCGCTGCATCAATTCATTTCTATCGTAGATGGTTAAATTTCACAACGCCTGAAGATGTTAGTGATGATGATTTAGACCGAAATCATTATATTCCATATGGCTCTTCTTGGCTATCCGATCCAGATCAGCAAAGAAAATGTATCTTCGGATCAAACACTATATACATGATAGCCATCACAACAGGTCCGAAAATGCTAAGATGCAAAAGAAAGACGTTTAATTATTCAAGATGGCTAAATTAATCATTTGAAATTTTGAACAGTATTGCCAGGTCTGTTTTTCATTACCGACTTTAATGCATGATCAGCAGCTAATGCTAGAATTTGACTTGATACAATTTTTATTTAAGGCATAAATGCTTCAACAACAAAGTAACCAGTAGGCATTTATTTAGTATGATGTGTACGTGATTTATATGTTTCATCCTTACTTTCTGTTGCCATTTTATTAATATTTTTGAAAGTTCTCAAACAAACCATGAACGCACACATAGGTAAACCTAGCTTAAATGGCAAATATCCAGTAAAGTATCTAATTTCGTTTGAATCATGTAATTGTCTCTCAATTCAGTCTGCAAATGGTATAAATTATTGGATTGACGAAATCAGCTCATGAATGATGTTACGATTACAATATATTCTAAGGATCTGGAATTTGTTAGCAGCTCTAACATTGACAATTTTTTTTATCTCTTCTTGATTTGTTTCTATTACATTAATTTTAACTCGTTTTCAGTAAAGTTTCTACACGTAATTTCTGACTATGTGCCAATTAAAATAGCTATGTTCAATTGCTTTCTCTTCAAATTCTGTAGAAATTAGGCATTAACTATTTTATCTTCGATACATTCTAATTCTTCTGCAGCTGACTTTCCTCCATACTTACTTCGTTGTTTAAATAGGTCAAAGACAATTTGGTACTGGACAATAATCTAAAAAAGAAAACGAAATTAAATTGCAGGAACTATTCTGAGATTCTGGTCATAAAGTAGTCTTGGACTTTATAGATAAATATGGAAGACATATAATACATATATATATATATATATATATATATATATATATATATATATATATATATATATATATATGTGTGTGTGTGTGTATGTATAGAGAGAGACAGACAGATAGACAGACAGAGAGACAGAGAGAGAAACAGAGAGAAATAAATATACATCGAATCTAGAGGATGATCCGGTAATATAGTTGGTTTGTAGTCAATACACATTTTTAGCAGTCAGTTCAATAGAGAAACAACACGGAAGATCTATGAATAAATTAAATACTAAAGATTTAGGAAACCGACTTCTATACCTTACTTCTACCGTAACAGAAGAATTTCGGGATAGATTAAATAGACTTAGAGATACCTGTGCACAGCACAACGTCGGAACCTGTGCAAATTCCAAGGCCACAACCTCAATATTCTTTAGAACCTTTAGTACAAGGCAGAGAAAAAGAACGCATAGAAATAGAGATGCAAATAACAGACACGAATGAACAGTTTGATTAAAACGTAAGAGAAACTGAAAATATAATTGACGAATATTATGGAAGAATTCAAAGTTGAGAACTTCTATCTGAACTGTAAACACTATTCACTTCGCAAGAGGAATGCGAATTGAGGGGTTATGCAAATTATCTGGAAATTGTAATTTTAAAAATATCATCCATAAAATCTTATTTTTAAATGTGTCAGAAACAGATTAAAGAGTTTAGAAACGAGTTTGTTACAGAAACAGACCTCCCCCCCCCAAAAAAAAGAAGCTGTATTGCAACAACAGTTGGAAAGTGTCGAAAGCAAAGGAGCGAAATTTGGAGAAGTTGGAGAGAAAATATAGAGAAAATACTGAAGAAAAAAAATGATTTCAAAAGTTTGATAAAAAAATAAATATTAAAAGAAACGGGTGTGACAGTAACTGATATAGCCATTGCAAAAGGTAGAACTATATCAAATGAATTATCTTTAGAAAATCTTGAGGAACAAGTGGCGATGGTTCTTCTCCATGAATTATCTTTAGAAAATCTTGAGGAACAAGTGGCGATGGTTCTTCTCCATGAATTATCTTTAGAAAATCTTGAGGAACAAGTGGCGATGGTTCTTCTCCATGAATTATCTTTAGAAAATCTTGAGGAACAAGTGGCGATGGTTCTTCTCCATGAATTATCTTTAGAAAATCTTGAGGAACAAGTGGCGATGGTTCTTCTCCATGAATTATCTATAGAAAATCTTGAGGAACAAGTGGCGATGGTTCTTCTCCATGAATTATCTATAGAAAATCTTGAGGAACAAGTGGCGATGGTTCTTTTCCATGAATTATCTTTAGAAAATCTTGAGGAACAAGTGGCGATGGTTCTTCTCCATGAATTATCTATAGAAAATCTCGAGGAACAAGTGGCGATGGTTCTTCTCCATGAATTATCTATAGAAAATCTCGAGGAACAAGTGGCGATGGTTCTTCTCCATGAATTATCTATAGAAAATCTCGAGGAACAAGTGGCGATGGTTCTTCTCCAGGAGACTTATATGATTCTTTTTTTGAAGAAACTAAAAATGGTTTAATAAGTTTTATTAATTATTGGCTTGAGATAGCCAAAGAAAGCAGCAGCAACACTGCGTCAACTTATTGGCAGAGTAATAAGCTGACTTTTAATAACAGCTGGACATGGTTTCTTTTCCCTTTGCTCAACATATTAGTTTGTTTATTTTTGGCATTATTTATCGTATTGTTTTCATTTTTAACCAAAAGTGTAAATAAAACAAACCGATTAGAAATTGGCGATGCTCACCGCTGTAGGTTTGCTAGAGCGCATGTGCCGAAGACAAAACAAGATAATTCTTCTATACATAATCACTGTAGATGAGCCGTGCTGTGTACGTGTGCAGATTTCCCTTAGGACATTCACTCCGGAGATGATAACGAAGGCACAATTGATAAACATTTTCAGAAAGTAGCATATAGTCGTCCTACATCCAGTATAACAAATATAAATGATTGCTTATTTCATGTTTAATGAAAAAATATTGATTTTTAAGTTTCAAAATTGGACTTTGTCCACGGTTTGTGATTGTCATGTTTCATTTGAATGTCGGATTATCAGATCGCGTTATTCGAGGTGCTATGCATGACCTCAATGACAGTAGGAACATCATCACTATAATAGTTTTTCATCGCATAATGTTTACACAATTTGTTTTCTTTGTGTGTCCTCTACCATTATCTGTCGTACGGTCGCAGATTGTTTAACAGCCTTTCGAATGCTATTAATTCGAATGCTATTCCTTTCTGCATAGGTATTACTGGTAGGGTTTAATCCAAGTTAAGCAAGTATTTGGATTTCTGTAAATTGCTATTGTATCGAACGATTTGGAGAACTTACAACAACTGATGTATTAAGCGCATATCATGAGTAAGGGAAAAATAGCAAGGCTGTTTCTAAGAACTTGTTTGTAAACTTACTGATGACGTCAAGATAAAAGTGAGCAGAGAGAGAAACGGAAAAGTTTCAGAAAACAAGTTCTTAAGTTAGTTCAAGATTATTTACAAATAGTCTTTAATTACTTGCTAGTAACCTTAAAATATATTTCATTTGACTCACTAATTTGTTGCAAATTAAACGGAACAGAGTGAAAGAAACATGAAGTATCTAGAGTTAGACTTCGTAGGCAACTTGGAAAACGTTCTCAAGAAATTAAAAAACAAAAGCAAAAAAGTTAAACAGTAAGAAGAATAAACAAACTATATTCTAGAAACCAAAGTACAAATCTTGACATTGGTGAGATAATTGTTGTCACTGGAATAGTTTATCTAATTTATTCAAAGAGGTATTTTTAGACTTCTATAAACAGAGAACAAGTTCTAGCGAAAAAGTCGTAAGTATTCTAGCAAGTAGATAAATCCATAGTTCTAGAGATCAATGCTAATCCATCCCCTGAAAAGCTGCAAGCAAAGCTAGAACAAGGAGAACAAGTTCTTTCTTTCTTAATAAATAAATGACATCTAGTGACAAACTTAATATTTAACAGTATTGACCATGCATCATTAAATTAAACTGTTAATGATGGTTACAGACTGATTTTAAAGAGGTTATTTAAAATTTCAATAGATTCATAATCAAACATGAGTTTCGAAGAGATAATAAAGAGGTTCCAGTTTCGTTAACTTAGTTTACGATTGATTATCTGATAGCACAGGGTTTACTACCAGATACAATAAGTAAATAAATGAGCTTTTGCTGGACCTAACACGAATAAGATATTATTATATATTTCATAATGAGATACTGAAATATATCAGTGGGAGAAAATTGATATTGCCTTGCCACAGTGGCGATATCACTTTTAGAACTACTTTTATTCCCATTTAGGAAATATATCTGCCCTTATGTATGCTATTCAAAACTGTATTTCCATATTTATACCTATTTAATTTTTCTTCTTCTTTTTCTGCTCCCTCCCTCCCTCACCCCCCCCCTTTCTCTCTTTCACTCTCAGGATGGACAGATCTTAAAATGTGTCAAGACTGAAGACTTTCTAGTACACATTTATTTAATCAATAAGGAGGCGGCATAAATAAATGCATACAACGAACTCCAAACAACCAAAAGTAGGCTTCAAGTATTAACTTTTTTAAATTAGTTTTCCACATGAATCATGCAAATTATTAGTGCCCGAACTTATATGAACTGTTGCTATTCGATATTCTGCCACTCATACGTTATCGGATTTGACACTCTACGACAAACGGACACTTTTCAGGGAAAACGCTTGGTTAAATATAGTAATAAAATTGTTTTAGTAGTTATTCTAACTCTCAACACAGTCATAATCATGTTTGAAAAAGACGAAGAAATCGGGCATTGATGAGTGTTGATTGCAAACCGAAATTAAGTGACAATCGAAAGTTGGATGTAGCGTCTGTTACCGAACTGGACTACAAGCTTGCCAGGGCTAAAACCTCACGTTTGAATGCAGAAATGAACAATATAAAGACCCGAAATCCATAAAAGTAAACTCACAATTATTAAAATCTTTGGTTTAAAGATGTTATGCTCTGAAATCTGTCGGATGTGAACGTTCTGTAATGTTTCTAAGGTACTCCACCCCAAAAATGTTTACTATAGCAATCCGCTCAAGAAATGTGCTAACAGAAATAAAAAATCTCTTCGTTTTTGTTTTGAAAACAGTAATTAATTTGACAAAATACACAATTTAAAGCATTATTTGTACAAGCACAATTTGTAAAGGTCGTTGTCCTACAATTATTGTAAATTTCAGAACATCTTTATTGTCGATGTAGTAATACGCTGTTAAGCACATTCGCACAGAATAGAGAAAAAATCCATGCAAATCGAGGGATTTTGGGTTAAAAGAAACTATATAATAAAAAGAAAATATATGTTGTTTTGAGTAGATATAAGGAAATATTTCACTCGTGGTTTTTCCATTCGCAACAATAAAATGTTTCCCACTTCACTCGTAAAATATTTCCCTATATCTACTCAAAAAACGTATGTATCCTCTATGTATTTAAAAAAATAAAACAAAATGAATTACACATTCATCTAGTTCTAGTTATCAAGTTATCAAAGAGGACAACATCTTTCAAACGAGTTTTATAGCATGTTTTTAATCTTCTTAATTGGACATAACCGAAGAACAATCTCAGAGCGAAATTAATTTTTTTAATTCAATTGATAACGGAGATTGTAAATTATCACATGTCGTTACAGATGATACTTTTTGTAGTTCATTATAACAGTATTTCAAATGATCCCTAACTGCACAAAAAAAATTTAAAAAATTACAAATCAACCCCCCCCCCCAACTCCACCCAGCAAAACAGAAACAACATATTCTATTCCATTAGTGATAAGAATGAAACAAAAACTATTTTTACTTGAAGTGTGCATGAAATAATATCAAAAAGGACTACTAGAAAGTATTGATACTGAGTGTTTAGAGACAATACAAAATGTGGGTAATTCATACTAATATTTACAGAGAGTATATAACCAACTACAACTAGAATTACAAAGATTTAATATTCAGAGATATTTGCACACACACACACACACACACACACACAAATTATTTCAATGGAAGTTACTCTGCTCTATTAAAGTCTATTCCAGTCATAAATGTTTCTAGCGGCGATTTTGATTCATACGATTCATACAGTAGCCTTGATAGAAATTACAAGCAATTACAAAGATGAGCAATAAATATAATAAATATTTGCATCAGAGTTGAAGATTTCATCGGTTTTTACGTAATACCTGTAACTTATTGTTTTCACGTGAAGTAAATAGCGTAAGCAAGTTCTCATAATGTCTGGTGAAATATTACTAAGAGGATTTTGCAATCTTAGAGAGATAAAGATGAAGTCTCTATCTCAATCAATTAACAATGAAAACAACTTAAGCATAAAAAGGTATCGCACATTATGGTGATCCTGAAAAAGTAACTGACGCAGCTACTTAACGATTTGTGCAAAACCATGCTGATTCACAAATATGATAGACTTAAGATGATAATAATGTCTATGGGTTCCGGCATCCATCGCCTTACCTGGACACACCAACCCCTATACCCTCTCGACCATACACATATCACCAAACAAATGATGTTACAAAGTCGCTGGTATAGACACTCGTGCGTAGCGGACACACCTGCATATCGACCCAGTAATTAATTCTCATCTAAGTACACAATCACTCCGGATTCCTACGGCAGAAATCAAGGTATATAGAGGTTATTATAGAGAAATAAACAATTCTCTAACCTGTGTGATACTATTATTTCTTCGTATTTAAAACAAAATGCTGTTAATGTTATCAAGCATTCTCCTGTAGGATCCAGAAATAACACTTTTCTCCCTCTCTCTCTCCCTCTCTCTCTCTCTCTCTCTCTCTCTCTCTCTCTCCCTCTCTCTCTCTCTCTCTCTCTCTCTCTCTCTCTCTCTCTCTCTCTCTCTCTCACTCTCGCACTCTCTCTCTCTCTCTGTCTCTGTGTGTGTGTGTGTATATATATATATATATATATATATATATATATATATATATATGCATACATTTAAAAAAAGTGGAGAGTGTTACGACTCTATGGTCTAAGAAAAATGTAACAGAAAGAAAGTGAAACCAACAAATCAAGTAAAAAAAATCAACAAGCAATTTATTACTAGATAATTAAAATCAAAAATCAAAAAGTCACTTACAGTAATGTGTTTTCAAATCCTAATAATCCAATAAGAATGATTGTTCTAATCACAAGTCCTAAATATAGAATGTTCCGAATTCACGGCTGTGTCCTTGAATGTTATGATGTGCTATGGTCTCCAAAGTCCTGATGTACTAGAAATCTTGATGTGCTGATGTCAAAATGAAGTATTCCAAAATATCTGAATAAGTTCACTTAAATTCCAAAATCATCAATTAAAAATCCAAAATCCAAAAGTTTATGAGCACTGTTATAATCCAATGAATATTTAAAATAATTCCTCTCTTAGAATTTGGAATGAATTTTCACAACTGTAATAGCTCTTTACAAGACTGATGGTAATGTCAAAACTGAAAAAAATGTCCACCAAACATGGTATATATAAAGATTGGTCACATGACAGAATGTTCTAGAATATGAGTCATCTTAATGGAATTCTAACTGTAAACAAAATTCAACCTTGACCTTCAAATTGAGAAAACATATTGATCAAAACAACCTAATTCAAGGACACTAGTTAAACATGTTTTTCCTGATAACATTAAGATTTAAGCAAATATTAAAGTGAAGAAACATTTACAATTTCCTAAAATATTTATAATATTATATAAACATCATACATAACACCTCCCCTCATAAAGAAAAAGAAAGATTTATATAATAAAGCTTTCTTTTGAATATACATCTAATACTACAATAACCAAAAATACATAAGAACATGTTTTATGATACTGGACTTAATTACATCAAGCAATATTACATTTCTAGGCACGTGAGAGTGCATCTGCAATCACATTGTCTTTTCCCCTGATGTGTTTAATGTCAATGTTATATTCCTGCAATATCAAACTCCATCTCAACAATCTCCGATTTTTATCTTTCATTTTGTTAATGAAAGTAAGGGGATTGTGATCACTGTACACAATAATTGGAGAAAGAGCTGAGGTAACATACACTTCAAAATGCTGTAAAGCCAATATCAAAGCCAAACATTCCTTCTCAATTGTGGAATAATTTTTCTGGTGCTTGTTTAGTTTTTTAGAAAAATAACACACAGGGTGATCCACACCACCTTTGTCTTCCTGAATCAATACTCCACCAACCCCTACATCACTTGCATCAACAGATAATTTAAATGATTGGCTAAAATTTGGTGCAGAAAGAACTGGTGCATTCTTAAGCATGGCCTTTAACTTGTCAAAAGATTCCTGACACTTGTCAGACCAATAAAATTTGGCTTTCTTACTCAATAAACTTGTCAAAGGTTCAGCAATTTTGGAAAAATTGGAACAAAATTTCCGATAATATCCAGCCATAACTAGAAATCGCATCAGTTGCTTTTTACAAATTGGAACTTGAAATTCAGAGATAGCTTTGACCTTAGCTTCTATAGGTTTAACTTGACCTTGTCCCACAATATGTCCTAAAAATGTGACACAAGCATGGCAAAACTCACTTTTGCTCAAATTAATTGTCAGATTCGCATCGCTGAGTCGATCAAAGAATTTTCGAATCGTTTCCAAATGATCTTCCCAGGTGTTGTTGTAGATAATGACGTCATCGATATAAGCGTCACAATTATCAAGACCAAATGTTATTATGTTCATCAGACGTTGAAACGTTGCAGGCGAATTTTTCATTCCAAACGGCATGACTTTATATTGATAAAGTCCATCTGGAGTTACAAATGCTGAAATTTCTTTTGCCCTTTCCGTCAGTGGAATTTGCCAGAATCCTTTTAAAAGGTCAAACTTGGTGACATATTCCGCATTTCCAATTTTATCAATGCAATCGTCCATTCTTGGGATTGGAAATGAATCAGTTTTGGTGACACTGTTGACTTTTCTATAGTCAGTACACATACGGAATGTATTATCTGGCTTGGGAACAAGAATACATGGTGAACTCCAGTTACTTTTACTTGGTTCTATGAAATCATTCTCCAGTAGATACTGAATTTCTTTCTTCAGATAGTTCTGTTTGAGAGGATTCATCCTATAAGGATGCTGTTTCACAGGCGCAGAATCTACAATGTCAACGTCATGATAAATTTTACTTGTTCGTGTTGGAACATCAGGAAACAAGTGCTCATAGTCATGTAATAGCTGTTTTAGTTCATTTCTTTCCTGTTGTTATAGATGTGAAAGTTTCTGGTCTAGGTTGTTCAATATTTCTGAATTCCAAAGATTGGTTACACCAGAGTCACTATAGTCTGATCGTATTCCATCGTTGATATCTTCACTGTGTGGGACAGGTACAACTAAATTAACTAAATAATTAGCTGAGCTATCTCTGTCAAAATATTCCTTTAACATATTTATAAGACAAAGTTGTTTCTGTTTCCGTCTCACAGGAGTGTTAATGATATAATTTAAGTCATTTACTTTCTTTTCAACGGTATAAGGACCATAAAATTTAGCCTGAAGAGGATTCTGAGGTATGGGAAAGAGAGTCAGAACTTTGTCACCAGGTTTAAAACTCCTTTCCTGTGAATTTCTCTCATACCTTAATTTCATTTTTGACTGAGTAGTGTGAAGATTAGTTCTTGCTACTTCACAGGCCTTTGACAACTTGTATATGAAATCAGAGACATAATCAAGAAGATTAATCTTTGAGTCTTCATTTGAAAGAAGTTTCTCTTTCAATAATTTCAATGGTCCACGGACAGTATGACCAAAAACTAGTTCAAAGGGACTAAAACCCAACGACTCTTGAACTGATTCCCTAACAGCAAACAACAACAAATGAACACCCTCATCCCAATCCTTTTCTGTATCAAAGCAATATGATCGAATCATATTCTTCAAAGTTTGATGAAATCTTTCCAAAGCACCTTGATTTTCAGGGTGATAGGCAGAAGATTTAAACTGTTGGATGTCTAATTCATGCATAACTTGTTGGAAAATTCCAGACATAAAATTTGACCCTTGATCTGACTGGACAGATTTGGGAAGGCCAACAAGTGTAAAAAACTTCACCAAAGCTTTCACAATAGTTTTAGTTTTTATATTTCTCAGAGGAATTGCCTCTGGAAATCTTGTAGATACACACATGATGGTCAACAAGTATTGGTTGCCTGACTTGGTTTTAGCTAAAGGACCAACACAGTCTACTATTATTCTACTAAATGGTTCATCAAATGCAGGAATAGGTTGCAGATGAGCCTTAGGTATCTTCTGATTGGGTTTTCCTACCATTTGACAAGTGTGACAAGATCTGCAGTATTTAGAAACATCACTTTTGAGTTTCGGCCAATAAAAATGATTCAAGATCTTGTGATAAGTCTTACGGACTCCTAAATGACCAGCCAAAGGAGTTTCATGGGCTAAATTAAGAATTTCCTGTCTATATGACTTAGGAACAACAATTTGATAGCTCACTGACCACTCGTCACCAGCGGGTACATCAGGTGGTCTCCATTTCCTCATAAGGACCCCATTTTTCACAAAGTAACACACTGGAACTTGTGTGGCTTCAGTTTCACTAATAGCCCTCTGAAACAAACAAGATATCTCGGGATCTTGCTCCTGTTCAACGACAAGGGATTGTCGTTTGTCATCCTGATTAGAACAAATAGAATGAGTTGCCAAAAGAGGATCACTGTGATCAATACCATTTGATTGATCAATACCTGAGGAAAAAGTGACCTCATCAAAAAACTGACCAATACATGTGTCAGCTAAAGGAATAATATCCTGATCAACATCAATCTCAAGAGCTCTTTTTGCCATAGCTCTAGTAACTGCACAAGCAGGGTACAAATCAGGGATTTCAGTTTCGACAGGATCAACTTTCTGATCCAAACAAGGCTTGTCAGTTACAAGTGGATTAACCACAACCTTATCTCCAGCTAGGTCATTGCCTAGTAATAAATGAACACCCTCTATGGGTAAAGAAGTCACTGCCCCAACAGTCACAGGTCCAGAAACTAAGTCTGATGCCAAATTTACACAATGGAGAGGAACATTTACAAAGCCGCACTCTACTCCCTGAACAAGAACACTTTCACTTGAAGAAGACTCCTCAGACAAAGGCAAAGTACCTGATAATAAAAGACTCTGAGAAGCTCCAGTGTCCCTTAATATTTTAATTGGGATAGGTTTGGCAGAATCACCAATAAGTGATATAGAACCTTCTGACATGAATGGTTCATAAGCCTCCAAAATAGAATCAGACTGGGGTTTGTTTGACCCAACAAATGTATTGCTTTCAATACAAGACCGTGACCTTGACCTCGTAGAAATAAGAGCATTTGGAAAAGCTCTGTCTTTTCTCTGTTGCTTATTTTTCAACTTGAAGCAATCAGAAATAACGTGCCCTTTCGTTTTACAATAAGTGCACATAGGAAGAGATAAGGATTTCTGATCAGTCTTATCAGATGTTTGATTCCTAACAGTTGTGCTGTTGTGAAATTTGGAAGTACTCGAATGAGATTGAAATGGTTTTTTACCAGAAAACTGCTGAGAGGACGATTTATTGCCAAATGAAATTTTGTGAGTCAAGGAATAATCATCAGCCATACGAGCAGCATTTTCCAAAGTTTCCACATTCTGCTCGTCAAGATAGGTTTTAACATCACTATGGATGCACCTCTTGAACTCTTCAATTAATACGAGCTGTCGGAGGTTATCATAATCTTGATCAACTTTCTTGGCTGAGCACCACCTATCAAATAGTTGTTCTTTATCCCTTGCAAATTCGACATGAGTTTGTCCAGTTTCTTTTCTACAATTCCTAAACCTTTGTCGATATGCCTCTGGTACCAACTCATAAGCTTTCAAGATGTACTCCTTAACCACATCATAATCAGTGCTTTGTTGTACTGACAGTGAAGTGTAGACTTCACGAGCTTTGCCAATAAGTACACTTTGTAATAACAAAGTCCAATGCTCTCTGGGCCATTTCAAGTTTTCAGCTATTTTCTCGAAATGAAGAAAGTATTTATCTACTTCTTTTTCCTGAAAAGGGGGTACTAACCTAATATATCTAGTAACATCAAAACCTGGACTTGTGTTTAAAGGAGTGGAGTGTGCTCTGTTTGCCAGTTCTAATTCTCTTAACTTAAATTGCATTTCCCTTTCTTCTCTTTGCATCTGCATCTGCATTTATATTTGTCTATCTTCTTTCTCTCTCTCCATCTGCATTTGCCTCTCTTCTTTCTGCATTTGTATCTGCCTCTCTTCCTTCTGCATTTGTATCTGCCTCTCTTCTTTCTCTCTCTCCATCTGCCTCTCTTCTTTCTCTCTCTCCATCTGTATCTGCCTCTCTTCTTTCTCTCTCTCCATCTGTATCTGCCTCTCTTCTTTTTCTCTCTCTATCTGCCTCTCTTCTTTCTCTCTCTCCATCTGTATCTGCCTCTCTTCTTTGTCTCTCTCTCTCTGAATCTGAAGCTTTGCCAATTCTAAATCCATCTGGTTCTTTAACTCTAATTCCCTTAATTTCCTGTCAGAACCAGATACAGGCTTTCTCTTCAAACTTAAAGCACTATTTTCAAAAATTCCCTTTCCTACTAAATACTGAATTAAAATAATCTTTATCTCCTGTTTTGTCAATGATACTTTTGCCTCAGATAGACTGTATTTTCTGGCAAGCTCGAGCAACTCATCCTTTCTCATGCACTCTAACCCCTCCTGGGTAGGTTTTGAAATGAAATTCTGAACATTAGATGCCATTGTAAATGCTTGTTGGTTTCACACAAAATATTTTCTCTATTTAAAAATCTTTGCCAAAGACAAAAAAAAAAAATTCTCCGAGACAAAATCAATATGAATTTCAAAGATAAATTTAATATCTCTAATATGCTTTAAAGAAATTCAGATCCCAGAAGACGAGCCCCCAATTTCTGTTACGACTCTATGGTCTAAGAAAAATGTAACAGAAAGAAAGTGAAACCAACAAATCAAGTAAAAAAATCAACAAGCAATTTATTACTAGATAATTAAAATCAAAAATCAAAAAGTCACTTACAGTAATGTGTTTTCAAATCCTAATAATCCAATAAGAATGATTGTTCTAATCACAAGTCCTAAATATAGAATGTTCCGAATTCACGGCTGTGTCCTTGAATGCTATGATGTGCTATGGTCTCCAAAGTCCTGATGTACTAGAAATCTTGATGTGCTGATGTCAAAATGAAGTATTCCAAAATATCTGAATAAGTTCACTTAAATTCCAAAATCATCAATTAAAAATCCAAAATCCAAAAGTTTATGAGCACTGTTATAATCCAATGAATATTTAAAATAATTCCTCTCTTAGAATTTGGAATGAATTTTCACAACTGTAATAGCTCTTTACAAGACTGATGGTAATGTCAAAACTGAAAAAAATGTCCACCAAACATGGTATATATAAAGATTGGTCACATGACAGAATGTTCTAGAATATGAGTCATCTTAATGGAATTCTAACTGTAAACAAAATTCAACCTTGACCTTCAAATTGAGAAAACATATTGATCAAAACAACCTAATTCAAGGACACTAGTTAAACATGTTTTTCCTGATAACATTAAGATTTAAGCAAATATTAAAGTGAAGAAACATTTACAATTTCCTAAAATATTTATAATATTATATAAACATCATACATAACAAGAGAAAATGTAAACAGTAAATTGATAACTATGGAACTCGGTTCAAATGAAAACACAAGCAAAATCTAAAAACAGCAGAAACAGATTGATAATAACATGAAGATTTCAGATATTCAAAGTTTATTTATCAGGAAATTAATTAATATATCCAGTGCCTTACACGCTTCACAAAATGTTACCTTCAAAAATTAAATAAAGAATTAAGCGATGAGAAGAATCCGAACGATGAAGATATTAATAAGTTAGTTGATGACCTTGCAGCTAGTATGATGAAGCTATAAGATAACCTGTCTGCTAACACTAAAGTATATCACAGTTACTAAAAAGAATGATTTAACAGGACTAGCTAAAAAGTTACATAAAAACAAAAAGAAAATAAGTGTGAGTGAAAGTATGATTAGATTTATTAGAAATACATACGGTGTATCTATTATAGAATTAAGGGATAACATAAAACTGATAAATGGTCAGATTTTACCAACTCGAAAAATGAACTTAGCGCTAGAATGTAATAAGTTATACCAGATAGTAAACAGTGAACAAGTTCTGAAAGACGATGCAGATTGTAAAATTGTTAATAATATAGGTGTTGCACAAGGAAGAATTGACGAATTAGATAAAAAGGTGAAACTATTAAGACAAGATTTTGATGATATTGCACAAACGTTAACAACAGCTACATGGAATAATAAAACTCAGTAAAATAAAATGACTTTAGTATTAAGCGAAGAAAATTCAACAACAACTATTAAGATGTCAGAGAATAACAGATACTAAAACATATTATCTGGAATAGAACAATATTGTATTTTTATGGAATGGAAATAGTTCATAAACATTTGCATTCTTATTTGATATAAAAGACAGTATTAAAATTCGCTACCATCAAATTGCAATATCAGCAGTTATGATTTTGTTACGAGATCAAATTTTGCTTACCCAGAAATTAAATAATTTGGATGAGGTTTTTCTCCCTTTATTCTTCTACCTACCCCGACGCTATTTGAGATATCCCTAGGCAACCTTAACTTAATGATTGTTTTATGAACCACGACCTGGTAAACAGATGACTTATGAAAATTTATTTATTGGTGTTGCTAGGGGAGCTAGTAATCATATTGGGTTTAAGTGTCTGTGATCGAGAAAGACAGGTTCTTGTGCCTGAAGCAAAAGTGAAAAAAAAATTAAGTGATAGATGAGAACAAGTTTTCAAGCCCCTGTTTCTAATGAATCGAACTTTGTGAGTAAATATATAGGAGCAAGGCGTACTAGAATGAAGGTTAAGGGTGATGCTAATAATTCAGTTGTAAACAATTTAGGAAGAATGCTTGCAAGAAATAGAACAATTTCTTATGAAAGTGATGATGTTTTTTCAACTGAATGATTACAATATTTTCATGATAATAAAAATGTGTGGCTACCAACATTTGTGATAACAAATAGAATACAGCAGGGTTTTATAAATGAAAAAAAACAAAACAACAACAACAAAAAAAACAGGAAAGTTAAGATCAGAAGCGCCTAATGTGCAGAACACTGGTACTGATGGTATTCGGCTTGTGGTATATAGTAAGAATTTTAGAATACCATTTGAGTTCCAGATACTGACAGATCATTGTCCATTGTATCGTTTTGTTCTTCCTCAGGAATTGAGATTCACAATTACATTAGAGAAAGCTTCAGAAGTGATAGATAGTGCTTACCAGGGTTATGAATTAGATAGCATTTGCCTTCGGTACAATACAATTACTTCTGATATAATGGTTAACTCTATTGAACATTATATAAATGGACATCGTTTCTTTTGAGACTACATCACAAGAGAGACAATTATTAAAATATCTACAAATGCAACCTTAATAAATATAATTGATTTACCGAGAAGTGTAAAAAGTGTTCTTTTATCAGTGCTATTATGTCCGAAATTAGCTTTGGTAAAACTCATGTTCTGGTTTTACTTTGAGTGAACTAGTTCCACATTCTAGTCTTTAAGGTTATGTTAAACTTTTCCATTATTGATGATATTTTGTCTCACAAAGTTAAAAAGTATGCAATATTGTATCTTTCAAGCAAATCCTTAACTTCTCTATTGTAAAACTCTTTTTCTTCATCAAACTGTATCTTTTTAGCCTTTTATCTCACGTAAGATGTTTCAAACAGCTTCGTTTATGGCGTCTCGCATTTTTGTTTTCACTTTTTCAGTCCAAGCGTATTTTGAGAAATTATATATCACTCTCAAAATGCATTTGCATCCAATTTTGCATTTTTTATATGCTTGCATGCCAAGAATTATCTGTCTGCTACTTTTCATCCACGTGAGCAACATGGACCCTTTTATAAAAAAGATATTTTTTCAGCTGCTTGTGTAATGTGTACATAGGCTGTTCAGTTAACCATTATTTCTATTCAGTGTATTTTATTTTACTTTTGTACAGTATTTTTTGTCGGCACAATTGGTCGATATTTGTGTAAGCAACTAGACTTTCAGAATCAAAGAACATATGTCTTAAATACTGTTTTTGTCAATCATATAAAACAACATTTAAGCATTAAGAGAATACTTTATGAATTATAATCTATCCTTAGGTGTTAGCAATAAGTCAACAGAAAGACCGTCTAAAACAGACAATTTTATTTTTACAAATTTGCAATGTTTTTTTTCAATCCTCATAAACGTATGAATAACTTCAGATTTATATCAAATGTGCCATTCTTATGGATGACTCTGCTACAGCTACCTCATGTACTGTTTTTAATCAAATTTGTTTCCAAAAATTATATTCCTCTGTTTGACGAATCATTGTAAATTGACCTTGTACTGTCTACTAGATCTTCAATTTGTAATGTAAATTTAGCGTAATATAAATTTGTGTTTCTACCAACATCAAATACCTAATTTATTCCCTCTTTATGCTGCACAGTTTCATCCATCTAGCTATCATGGATGATGCTATTTCACTGAAAGTGATCTGGTAACCTGTATCTTTTCTGAAACATTGGAGTATATCTTTTTATGTTTGAAATCAACATATTTACATTTTTAGTCTCTTCAGTATTGTTCGACTAGCTTTGACCAATTCTTTTTTATCCCGCCCAATAATGTAACAAGTAAGCATTATCTAGTTATCAACATTTTTTTCTTTTATGTTAAACTCATAAAATACTTCTATCATATCTCTGAAAACTGCTGAATTTAATGTTGTGCTATTCTTTAGGATGTAAACATTTTCCAATTAGTGTTCGCTCAGGAATTCGTAAGTAAGTACTGATTTTCTTAAATTAATCAGATTTGCTTTCTGTGTCTGGTTCCTTTTTATGGTGATTGGTTAACATTGGCATAGTATTTCTCTCGATTTTCTGTTATGACTCTTTATATTCTTTTTTAATGGTTTCTTCATTTTGTTGTGCGTGTTTTGTCTGTATTTTTGTTTTAGCATGTTGGTGGAAACATCTATATTTCATGATTCTGTTATAGAATTATAGAAAAATTATGGTCACTCGAGTATTCAACATTACAACTCCATTATTATATATATGATTGCAAGGAAATGATGCAAAAACAATTGTAGGCTCTGTAAAAACTTTGTGTACATTTTGTTTTCTTGAGGTATAACCAGTCAGGCTGTTGTTGAACTGTAAAATTGTTGCAAATTAAATAAAAATGTTTCATATGTATGCTATTATTATTTAATTTGAATGCGTCATTACTGTATATTAGCTGGTTAAAAATTTTGTAGACCAGCTTGTAGTCTTTTCATTGTGTTTTTTCAGCTTTTTTGAGTTGTAGTAGGAATCAACTCAATATTTTCTAATTTGATCTATTTTTATTTCTTCTGTGATGTCATATATTACCATGATAGGACATTCGCTACATTGTAGTTACCATATTAAGTGTTTCATGTGTACCATTTTGTTGTTTAACTGCGATGCTTTTGGAAGTATTTTTTGTTGTCCATCAGGTTTAGTGATCGATATGCATGCCGTGCATGTTTTAACTCCTTTATTTTACAATGCTCTGTTGTCTTATTTTCCACATCTGTTACATTTCTGAAAATCGTTGTCTTTCAAAAACAAAATTCTACTTAATCTTGCAATCTTTGTATTGTGCTTCAATCATTTATGTTAATGGAATGACGTTTTCTGCTTGTTCCCAATTGTTAAACGATTCATCATATCCTTTCCTTTTTGCAAATACATGCTTTTTCTATTTCATTCTTATGGTCTTCAAAATCTTTTGAACTTTATATATGTCATCACGTTTGTTGTATAGAGATAACACTTATTCGTAAAACATGCCCTCCATATCCTCTGCCTTTAAGTCACCCAGTTTGTATACTACCAGATGATCAAAAGTTACGGCCTGATTTTGAATATTTCCTCGCTCTAAATAGGAAGATAGCCCTTGCAAATATTGTTTTGTATTTCTAATTTCTCACTGCTTCATCAATGAGTTCCAAATGTATCAGTTCTAAATTAAATGAATATATTTATCGATACATTTGATTGGTTTTCTTGCTACGTACAACTGGAGTGATGTCGATTGATGGGCGATGAGTGTTATTATATCTATATTATTAGCTTTGGCAAAGTGTCAATCCAATTTTTGGTTTCAAAATGAGTAAAATACTTTCACATTCAAGTCTTCATAGTTCTGCTAAACCTTTCCACTACAGATGCCGTTTTGTCTGAGCAAGTTTAAAAGTACGCAATTTGTCTTTTTCTAGCAAATCTATAACTTTCCTATTGTAAACTTCATTTCCCTCATCAAACTGTATCGTTTCATGCTTGTCAACAATGTCTGCCTGCCACTGGTCATGCACGTGACTATTTTAGATCCTTCTGTGGGAAATGGTTTTCTAGCGTGCCTGTGTAATGTTTATGTAGATTGTTCAGTTACAGATTATTTAAATTCCGCGTATTTTTATTATTCTTTCAATTCCGCGTAACAGCTAAATTCTCTACCTAATTGTGGATTGAAATCTTTTCAAGTGAAACATTTAACTAATTGATTTAATTTTGAGACCAGAATAATCGACGGAGATATTGTGGGTATGAGACACCGACACTGCACAGACTCAATGACCTTCAATATGCGGGCACTGAGACCACCACTTTGCACAGACACGATGATCTTCAATATGTGGGCATTGAGACCACCACACTGCATAGACTCGATGACCCTCAATATTTAAATACTAATAATTCCTATTGTTATGAATTGACTGTGTTCTTGCCATTTGATTGGTTGTAAAAGGACACGTGATACTGAACAGGAATTTTTACACATCAGTAAATAATGGGGCATATTTTCAGTTCCCAATCGGTTTCCAGTACTTTTCTGTCAAGCTTTGACTATATCAACTCCTTAGAACATCACAATAACAACAACCCCACCCATCTGTGACTTCAGATCAAATTTGGCAACGGCAAACAAAATCTTCGATTAGAAGTTCAAACACTGTAATCGCAAGTCCGTCCTGCACCCAAACAATTTATTTACATTGTGAGTGATTAGAATCTGGAAATCTAGTCAATCTTCCAATTCAACTGATTGGGATCTAGGAATTATTCATATCCTGAAAACAGTCTATGTTTGTTTCTTGTAAGAGTGAATGTAGTCCTTTATGGGTTATTCTAACACACGAGCCAATGAAATGCGCTTTCTGATTAATCAATGTTTTGCATTGCAAAAATACACTCTATGACATACTGTTGAAAATTGTTGTGGTATTGTGATGTCATGACTCATTGTAACGAAAGCTATGGGGAATTACATTTTAGACTATTTTTCGACAAATGCAAAGTTTTTAAGGATGAGAATTACAGTCTTGTGCTTGGGGATTTGACGAAATGGTGATTTTACTATCGCAAATATCTGTTTTGCCGACTCCGCTAACGCTTCGACAGTAAAACCTATTTTACCACAGAAAACAACCCAAAAAACAAACATTACACACACACACACACACACACACACACACACACACACACACACACACACACACACACACACACACACGCGCACAAATTTCGTCCTCAGCTTGTACATATGTACAGAGTGAAAGAAACTATTGAGTCGGAAATTTTAAGTGAATATAAAATGCTCCGGAAACTTGTTTTTGATTCTCGAACATTTATATTATCCAACACTGATAGCAACGTAGTTGTGATAAATGCATATTTTTCCATTAAGTTAAATATATTTCCCTCACAAAAAAATGCTGAATTTGAAAGAAAAAAATGTGCAAGACTTTGCTACCACTAAAATAGTAATTTACAGTATGCAATACTCTCTGTATTTCTGTCTCTCTCTGTCTCTCTGTCTCTCTGTCTCTCTCTCTCTCTCTCTCTCTCTCTCTCTCTCTCTCTCTATATATATATATATATATATATATATATATATATATATATATATATATATATATATACGATCAATATATATATAGTCTTCATAGGAAAAAAATACTTTAATTACAGATGTGAAATAGCTGAAGGCCAGCTTACCTTGAAGTAGAACAGTTAGTTTGAGCGAAATATATTGCAACATGTGCGCTTCTAGTCAATGGTATTTATGACAAAAACGTCGGTTATCATTAGGAGGTTATTTTTAGCTGCAATCGGATGGGAGGTCTGAAATATAAAGAAATATCTGTCTTCTGCATCAGACTGATTGAAATCGCTTCTTATTTGTAGGAAAGTCATGTCGATGAAAGATTCCCCTTTGATTCTGGCCGAAAATGCATGTTCTATATCACCTGCCTTGTATACTTGTTTCGTCTGGGAGAATGAAGCAGACATAATTTGACGACTGATGCGAGGTGGGTGTGCGATGTGGTGCGATTAGTGTGCACTTTCTTCTCGAGGTTATGATGTTCCAAACGAGAGAGTGGCAAGAAAAATGTACCAGTGGGGGGAGAGAGAGAGAGAGAGAGAGAGAGAGAGAGAGAGAGAGAGAGGGAGAGAGAGAGAGAGAGAGAGAGAGAGAGAGAGAGAGAGAGAGAGAGAGAGAAAGCGAGAGAGAGAGAGAGAAAGCGAGAGAGAGAGAGAGAGAGAGAGTCAATCGTGGAAATCTAAACTGCGAATATTTCGACTTTGACCACATATGGGCTCTTTATTTTCGTCCGTAGAAATGTTGACCATATAGGACCCGTGACAGTTGAATATTGATGTATGTGCGTGCGAGTGTTTTTAGCCAACATTAGCAGTTATCCACAAGTAGCTGGCTAACATTACCAGTTATCCTCACGTACCTGGCTATAAAAACACCTATACAGACTCGAGTTCAAATCGTGATTCATATAATTTCTATATTTATCAAAGCTTAGTACCAGTCGCTTTTTACGTATTGAACATATCCATTGAAAATTATATTTACCATGAACATATCCATTTAATATTATATTTACCATATGTATGGCTAACTAGTCAACATACTATTTACTATTTCGATATAATCCTAAGATCATAACGATAAATAGTGTTCTATGCCGGTACGTAGATGGAAAAAAGTCGTACCCTTTGCAGGAAGAAATAGAAATTGATATATATATATATATATATATATATATATATATATATATATATATATATATATATATATATATATATATAACAAATATGCACCAAACAGAGCGGAAAGTGCTATCGCAGGATTCTATAGGAGAATGCTTGATAACATTAACATAATTTGTAAATACGAATAAATAATATTATCATAAAGGTCATATTTCTCATGGTTTGACTTGTCGCGGCAAGGAAATTAAAAGTTATGTACACACTATAACATTAAAACTAATGTACACACTAAAAGATTACAACTTATGTACACACTAAAACATTAAAACTTACATACACACTAAAAGATTACAACTTATGTACACACTAAAAGATTACATTTTATATACGCACTAAAAGATTACAATTAATGTACACACTAAAAGATTAAAACTTATGTACACACTAAAACATTACAACTTATGTACACACTAAAAGATTACAACTTATGTACACACTAAAAGATTACAACTAATGTACACACTAAAACATTAAAACTTATGTACACACCTAAACATTAAAACGTATGTACACACTAAAAGATTACAACTTATGTACACACTAAAAGATTACAACTTATGTACACACTAAAACTTTACAATTTATGTACACACTAAAACATTAAAACTTATGTACACACTAAAAGATTACAACTTATGTACACACTAAAAGATTACAACTAATTTACACACTAAAACATTAAAACGTATGTACACACTAAAAGATTACAACCTATGTTAACACTTTAATATTAAAACTTATATACACACTAATAGATTACAACTTATGTACACACTAAAAGATTAAAACGTATTTACACACTAAAAGATTACACCTTATGTACACACTAAAACATTAACAGTTATGTACACACTAAAACATTAAAACTTATGTACACACTAAAACATTAAAACGTATGTACACACTAAAAGATTACAACTGATGTACACACTAAAACATTTACACTTATGTACACACTAAAACATTAAAACTTATGTACACACTAAAACATTTACACTTATGTACACACTAAAACATTAAAACTTATGTACACACTAAAAGATTACAACTTATGTACACACTAAAACATTGAAACTTATGTGCACACTAAAACGTTAAAAGCTTATGTATACACTAAAAGATTAAAACTTATGTACACACTAAAACATTAAAACTTATGTATACACTAAAAGATTACAACTTATGTACACACTAAAACATTAAAACTTATGTACACAGTAAAACATAAAAATGTATGTACACACTAAAACATTAAAACTTATGTACACCCTCAAACATTAAAAACTCAACATAAAACACGAGTGTTTAAGTTATTTTGGCCATAAAATGAGATGTCTGTAAAAAGCTTGATACGCAGCAGAGCAGACGTTACCTCCAGGAACAGTCCACACTTCCTGAAGAGATCGACATGTATGCGTTAGATAGACTTTCATCATTCTAAAGTAAATACCTTAATGGACATAATGGGGCATTCAGTGTTAATTGTGATACTGTTTTATTGCCTTATAGCCGCATACTTTTCCGTCGTGACATTGGGCAGACCATGGATAGATTCACAGGGGCAACATTTAAAGTCTATCTGTCAATGTCTATCTGGGTCGTTTCACAAAATTCAGCAAATATACACTTGTGACATCAGATCCAAGACCTCACAACGTAAGTAACCCAATACATTTAGAATGATGCGTGGAAACACTCAGGTCATTTTCATTGTCTAGGAAATGTTTCAGCAAAAACACAAATAATTAATTTTATTGCCTTTCATTCCAGCCGTGGTCTTCATGCTTATTTTATAAGAGTTATGAACTAACAAGGATTTATCAAAACTTAATCAAGGGTCTTTGCGTACTAACTTCATTGTCTATCGCCAACATGATCAGTTTAAATTTTCATTGAATTTCTTCACCTTTGTTCGATACAATGTGATGAGGATGAAGGGAACAAAAGGCCACGGAAACAGACTATTTATTTGCAACGGATTTAACACAGACACACGCCTCCTTATAGGACCCGTTCAATATATAGAAAAGTAGTACGTGCCACGTACAGAATGTATATTTTTTCATGCAATTAATTGATTTTGAAATGCAGTCCAATTATACTAAGCAGTTCTAAGTTATAACTCTTAGTTCTAAATCCGTCTCGTTAAAAACAATAGAAATAGTTACCTGTCATTTTCTAACCTGATTTGGATGATTCTAAACTAGGTCGTGATTTGCAAATTTTAGTCCTGTACTAACGCCATAAACAATTAAAGCCTCTCCATGCCAGCTATATTAGGTATCACACCACTATTAATTATATATTATCATATAATCTAACAATTCCCCGCAGCTTTAGAAGAAAAGAAGTCAACAATTATGATTGATGAGCTTAAAAGTATTACATTTGTGTCTAAATTTACATGGCAAAATAATATAAGGTCGTACAGTAAAATTTAACACTTTTCGGCTCTGATAGTTACCTTTCTCACTTGTATTGTCTATCAGACTGGGTCACAATTTAGCCTCAGAACACCGTTTATAAACAATATCAGTCCGACATTTGGCAAGCTGCAAATTATGATGGTTCATGATGGAAGCTGAAGAGTAGCACATTTAAAATACACGGTCACTGATAATTACAACTAAATGCGTTATCAAAATATCTGGTTTGAAGTGTTAATAGTGGAGTGATACCTTAAGAGATGACAACAATTTCAGAGTTTGCATTTGCAGTATCTACTGGATCAGTAAAGCATAACATTTAAGTTTGATTGTGTTTGGTTTGGTGGTTTTGCGTTCGAAGGCAATTTATGTTACAGAGAAGTGGTTCAAATGGATCACCGTTTAAAGCCACAGGGTAAAAACATTAGATCCAAACACAAAGGCCAACCATCAATACCAGTCAATATATTTAGCTATTTTAATTTTTTTTTAGCCTGAAGAAGTATATTACCACAAAAGATATATTTTCAGCTGTATAACTTATATAATTCAATTATGGCATATTTGAAACTATTTATGGTGTAAAAATGGAGAAAATTTACACAATTTGGGGATAAAATTTCAATTGATTTTGTTGTTTAGTACGTTAGAGGTCTATGAAATGTCCTCTCTGGTACTGTAACTCTCTCTTTCAATGGATCTGAAAATACGAAACTACAGTCTACACCTTCGGTATAATAGGGGATGATTCTTCTTGTCACAGTTCACGTCCAAAACTACACATATCCACAATTATTAATAATAGTCACATAAAAATAAGAAGTACTCAGTGACATTAAACACTATCAGTTAATTGAAATTTACAGCCAGTAAATTGCCGATACTTTAACTCAGTGTATGCATTATAACAGCTCTCTGTCTTATCTTCAAGGGCCAAATCAAACACAATTATTTAGAAAAATGGTCAAGAAATGTCAATAATACAGTAGCGTAGCACTGGCCCTAGCAACCAAGTTGCGGTGGGGGGGGGGGGAGGGGGAGGCCTCAGGCCTAGTGGGGGCCCAAAATTCCCATAAAACATTTCTATTTTATTGGGAGGGGGCGCTAGAATTAAGTTGGGGGGGGGGGCAGAATTTCTTGCTACGCCACTGCTATGATATTAAGTTGAGTCAAGACAAACTAAATATCTCTTTCTAATATGGACCCTTCCATATTAGAATATCTTCATTATTTATCTATAGAGTTCAAGCCTACTTTATGACCAGAATCTCAGAATAGTTCCTGCAATTTAATTTCGTTTTCTTTTTTAGATTATTGTCCAGTACGAAATTGTCTTTGACCTTGATCAATAAAATTATTAGCGTGATTTACAGTATCATCTGTAGCAGTTGCAGTATCTAAAATATAATCATCATCTTCATAGAACGAATTCTCATCTTACATTCTTTATTTTTAAAATCATCACCATCTTCTGACGTCTTTTGGGTTATTTAAATAGCGAAGTATGTATGGACGAAAGTCAGCTGCAGAAGAATTAGAATTTATCGAAGATAAAATAGTTAATACCTCATTTCTACAGAATTTGAAGAGAAAGAAATTGAACATAGCTATTTTAATTGGTACATAGTAAGAAATAACGTGTACAAAAAATTTACTGAAAACAAGTTGGAATAATGTATAAGAAACAAATCAAGTTATAGTTATAGCTTGTTTTCAGTCCTGGCAAAGGCTTTTCTTCAGTCCTAATAAAGGCTTGTCTTCAGTCCTTGGAAAAGCTTGTCTTCTGTCCTAGTAAAGGCTTGTTGTCAGTCCTAGTAAAGGCTTGTTTTCAGTCCTAGTAAAGGCTGGTGTTCAGTCCAAGTAAAGGCTTGTTTTCAGTCCTTGGAAAAGCTTGTCTTCAGTCCTAGTAAAGGCTTGTTTTCAGTCCTAGTAAAGGCTTGTTTTCAGTCCTAGTAAAGTCTTGTCTTCAGTCCTAGTAAACGCTTGTCTTCAGTCCTAGTAAAGGCTTGTTTTCAGTCCTAGTAAAGGCTTGTTTTCAGTCCTACTACTTTAGCTTGTCTTCAGTCCTAGTAAAGGCTTGTCTTCAGTCCTACTACTTTAGATTGTCTTCAGTCCTAGTAGAGGCTTGTTTTCAGTCCTACTACTTTAGCTTGTCTTCAGTCCTAGTAAAGGTTTGTCTTCAGTCCTACTACTTTAGCTTGTCTTTAGTCCAAGTAGAGGCTTGTTTTCAGTCCTGCTACTTTAGCTTGTATTCAGTCCTAGTAAAGGCTTGTTTTCAGTCCTACTACTTTAGCTTGTCTTCAGTCCTAGTAAAGGCTTGTCTTCAGTCCTAGTAAAGGCTTGTTTTCAGTCCTAGTGAGGCTTGTCTTCAGTCCTAGTAAAGGCTTGTCTTCAGTCCTTGGAAAGCTTGTCTTCAGTCCTAGGAAAAGGCTTGTTTTCAGTCCTAGTAAAGGCTTGCTTTCAGTCCTAGTAAAGGCTTGTTTTCAGTCCTAGTTATAGCTTGTTGTCAGTCCTAGTAAAGGCTTGTTTTCAGTCCTAGTAAAGACTGGTTTTCAGTCCAAGTAAAAGCTTGTTTTCAGTCCTACTAGAGGCTTGTCTTCAGTTCTAGCAAAAGTTTGTTTTCAGTCCAAGTAAAAGCTTGTTTTCAGTGCTAGTAAAAGTTTGTCTTCAGTTCTACTAAAGGCTTGTCTTCAGTCCTAGTAAAAGTTTGTCTTCAGTCCTAGTAAAGGCTTGTTTTCAGTCCTAGTAAAGGCTTGTTTTCAATCCTAGTGAAGGCTTGTTTTCAGTCCTCGTTATAGATTGTTTTCAGTCCAAGTAAAGGCTTGTGTTCAGTCACGGTAAAAGTTTGTCTACAGTCGTAGTAAAGGGTTGTCTTCAGTCCTAGTAAAGGCTTGTCTTCATTCCTAGTAAAGGCTTGTTTTCAGTCCCAGTAAAGGGTTGTGTTCAGTCCTAGTAAAGGCTTGTCTTCATTCCTAGTAAAGGTTTGTTTTCAGTCCCAGTAAAGGGTTGTCTTCAGTCCTGGTAAAGACTTGTTTTTAGTCCTAATAAAGGCTTGTCTTCAGTCCTTGGAAAAGCTTGTCTTCAGTCCTAGCAAAGGCTTGTTGTCAGTCCTAGTAAAGGCTTGTTTTCAGTCCTAGTAAAGGCTTGTGTTCAGTCCTAGTAAAGGCTTGTTTTCAGTCCTTGGAAAAGCTTGTCTTCAGTCCTAGTAAAGGCTTGTTTTCAGTCCTAGTAAAGGCTTGTTTTCAGTCCTACTAACGGCTTGTTTTCATGTCTTCAGTCCTAGTAAAGGCTTGTCTTCAGTCCTAGTAAAGGCTTGTCTTCAGTCCTAGTAAAGGCTTGTTTTCAGTCCCAGTAAAGGCTTGTTTTCATTCCTAGTAAAGACTTGTCTTCAGTCCTAGTAAAGGCTTGTCTTCATTCCTAGTAAAGACTTGTCTTCAGTCCTAGTAAAGGCTTATTTTCAGTCCCAGTAAAGGCTTGTCTTCAGTCCTAGTAAAGGCTTGTGTTCAGTCCTAGTAAAGGCTTGTTTTCAGTCCTTGGAAAAGCTTGTCTTCAGTCCTAGTAAAGGCTTGTTTTCAGTCCTAGTAAAGGCTTGTTTTCAGTCCTACTAAAGGCTTGTTTTCATGTCTTCAGTCCTAGTAAAGACTTGTCTTCAGTCCTAGTAAAGGCTTGTCTTCAGTCCTAGTAAAGGCTTGTTTTCAGTCCCAGTAAAGGCTTGTTTTCATTCCTAGTAAAGACTTGTCTTCAGTCCTAGTAAAGGCTTGTCTTCATTCCTAGTAAAGACTTGTCTTCAGTCCTAGTAAAGGCTTATTTTCAGTCCCAGTAAAGGCTTGTCTTCAGTCCTAGTAAAGGCTTGTCTTCAGTCCTAGTAAAGGCTTGTCTTCATTCCTAGTAAAGGCTTGTCTTCAGTTCCAGTAAAGACTTGTCTTCAGTCCTAGTAAAGGCAGATATCGGGGCGAGAGTTGACGATATTAGGAGGACAGCTGTCTCTTTGTACATATTGGAGAAAACAAAAATGGCGTCATTTTGTCTTCCAAACATATGTACTGATCATGATACTTTGCAAACTTTAGAGAAGGTCCATTAAGAGCCCTTTCATCAAATTGTCTGCCACGTACACATTAGACTATAACGGATGGACTCATTACTTCCGTAAGGCTTTGTCAGTACAAATTTAAACCAAGCCCCATTCATTTTGTATTACTGTTACAGTAATATATTTCCCAAATTGAACGTATATAAGGTTAATTTGTAGCCACAATTTTATAGGTATCGTTGCCAACCATGTGATGCAAAACTACTTTTGTTAAAAAAAGGACATAAGGAGACGCTGATGACATGATAACCAAAATCTCGATATCTGAGATTATGGAAGAAATTTTGTAATCGAGTTACTATGTCGGCTTCTGTTTCTCTGACAAGAAAATGAAATCCGGAAAAATCGGTTGAACTGCCGCCTGTAATGACAGATACATATATTTTGTGCAATCTAAATTTATTTTCGTACCAAAAACCATAGATCTGTTAAATGAAAGCAAAATAACGTGCTTAAATAACTAAAACGCATCATTACTTACAGAAATGTTGATGATTCATCGATAAAATGATAAAGAATAACTGAAATCTTGACTGGCAACGTAACGTAACAGTTCCACTATAATACCGCCTTTTTGTCAGAACTAAAAACTAAGCATGAATGGTATTCATTCATTGTGAATTTACAATAGGCGGAGTCTTAAATTTATTCCCTTGAAGATGAAAACATTAAAGAATTTATTTTTCTTTTATGTTATATCATTATGTTTCAGTTTATTTTGGTTGAAAGTATATAATAAATAGGTTATTATTTTGCACTGAACAAATATTCGTGTGGAGTAATTGTCTTGGCTGATATTGCCAAAACAATTTACACACACGAATATTTTTCAGTACAAATTCAATAACACATACATATTTTTCTACTACTTGCCATTACCCCCCCCCCCCCCTACTTTATAGGTTAAATGTATGCGACCGTTTATGATGTTATAACAAGTTTTGACAATGACTTTCATAATGATCTTGTCGCAGCGAATAAAATACATTTTCTCGATATTATTCATCAGTTCTAAGTCATTGCGAGATCTTCTTGCAATAGTAAAATATTCCTTTGTTATATTATCGTAGAGGTACATTTACAAGTAACAGCACAAGATTGAGAGTTGGATTTGGATGTAAGAGTGGGCTGAATTCCAAAGTGCAAGGACCATCATGAAACATGGAACCAGGAAAACTATATCAAAGAAAACAAAAACAGCAAAACATTTCATATCTGCAACAGAATAGTCTTCCAAAATGTTTGCAGAGTCCTTAAAATATTAACATTAAAATACATGTGCTAATCAAAGATACATCGAACATGATAAATACTTAAATTCTATTAACAACTGTCAGAGACGTACTCACTTCACACATAATATGTGTAATTTACGCCAAATTAATAACACTACGCAATTCATTATCAGGTTCATCTTATTCTGTCTAGATGTTTTAAAGTACCATTTTGTAGTTTCTGCCACAGTTCTTTTCATTTTTATTCTATACTTGTCGACGCAGTATAATTTGTGATGAGGAAAACCGTTGTGTGCCAGGACAAATATGGTCCTTACAGTTTTTAAAAATTTAATCAGAATTCGTTACTGTTGAACTGCTGATCAAATAAGCCTCACCAAAGTCCTTGAATTATTATCCATTCTATGTCATGAATTAATATCCATTCTATGTCATGAATTAATATTCATTCCATGTCATACTTGAATTAATATCCATTCTATGTCATACTTGAATAAATATCCATTTTATGTCATACTTGAATTAATATCCATTCTATGTTATACTTGAATTAATATCCATTCTATGTCAAACTGGAATTAATATCCAGTCTATGTCATACTTCATTTAATATCCATTCTATGTCAATTAAGACTGTACAAAGCAGAAAAACAGTCATTGTGATAATCCAGCAATTCCTGTAGTTTGTAAGGTCTGAAAGCTTGGGGTGTATTCCAGTAACAGAATCACAACATCAGTACATTGAAACTTGTGATAATTATTTTGCTTCTTTTCGGTCAGGTATGCCCTCAATGGTCAGTGACAATACCGCTAGGACTATGAGTAATTTAAGACAATCGAATTATCTTGCTTATTTTTCGGTCAAGGATATCCTTAATGATAAGTGACAATACCTCTAGGAATAAGAGCAATTTAAGACAATCGCAGACTGTAACTGAATTATGCGCCAAAAGATTCTGCCAAGGTTATTAATGTCGGGAATCTATCATGGCTTGATTACTGCAATTGTAAGTCCTCTGACAAATAAGATTTCATCGACATAAAGATGTGGCAAATGGATTAACAAAGTGGTAGTCAATTTACGCCAAACAATTTAAGCATTGTCAGCAGGCAGGCAAGCACCTGTATGTATGTATTTGGATTTAACAGCACATCAGCACAATAATGGCTATATGGTGCAAATCAATAGTAAAGTTCTAAAAATGAAACGATGAAAAATTGCACAAAAGCTTTATGAACATAAACACTTCGAACTAAATATATGCATGAAGTACAATAAGATAAAAAGATAAAAGGTAATGATTTTAAAATTCTTTTAAATGCATTTGTTTCAACCGTTTTCATTTGCCATAAAAGCGGCGCTTTGGAATCATCTATATAAAAAAGAGTGCGCATTAAAATTTAAGATCCACTTTTGAGATAAACACAGTGATTCTTGATAATGTTAAATGCACTGCTCCTAACATCAACTCCTCATAACACAGCATCTCATCAACGTCTTCACAATGCCCTTGCGATCAAATAACGTGGTCTTCTGTATGAATTTACTATTTACACATTTATATTGGCGTGCCCATGGCAGGTTTTTAAAATTAATCGTCTAAGTTTTAGTTTTGAATGCTCTTTTCAGCAACAGTCCATTCTTTCCAGGACACATCTATGACCCCCACCCCTAGCCAAACCCTCTACTACAACTAATGTTCCTCAATTGTACCTTTAAATTTGACAGATTATCAGTTCGAGAAAAGTTTAACTGTTGTCTCAAAGAAAGATTTAGCCGCTGTGATGAATGATTTGTATGGAATTCTTCTGGATTTGGATTTGTATGGAATTCTTCTGGATTTGGATTTGTATGGAATTCTTCTGACTATTAGCAAGAATATAGCTTATTCCCACATAATGACCGCACTTCTGTGAAGCAATTAACCTAAATTCAATTAGAACCTTTCAGATACATGTCTATCGCCTACTCATCCAATTTGTAAGTAGAAATACTTCAGTTTACATTTTCTTTATTCGTTGCATACAATTTAAAAAAAACAATATTTGTTACGAAACTAATATACTATCATACAGTCTCGTGAAGACGCATGTTCCTAATAATTAGCTAATTGCTCGCTTTGAGAAATAAATGCAACACCTCTTCCCCATAATCCAAGAAATAATCACTAATATCCAACAATGCTATACAGAGAGAGAGAGAGAGAGATACACACATACATACACACATACATACATACATACATACATACATACATACATACATACATACATACATACATACATACATACATACATACATACATACATACATACATACATACATACATACATACATACATACATACATACATACATACATACATACATACATACATACATACATTTTAATGATGGTTCCTGTATTTAAATTTGCATATTCGCACAGAACAATTTCTACCTCGAACATTATCGAAAAATATAATTCCTCTTTAGACTTCTACAGAACCAAATTGGCTTTAAAGTTCGTACCTACTCTACAGCAAGTCATAAAAATCAGAGTAAAAATACTCACAGGTCAGGGATTACTTTTAAAAATCAGAGTAAAAATACTCACAGGTCAGGGATTACTTTTTGAATTAGAAACTAATGTAGATACTGAATCGGATGCCAAAATAAAAAAAATAAAAAAATAGAGTCTTTGATACATAGATGAAGAACAAAACAAAAAATAAAGTTAAATAAGATATCACCCTCCCCCCACCCCCACCCCAAAAAAAGTGAGAACCTGAAACGTTACAAAATTACAAATCAATAATTTTTCTGTCGCGCTGTGAAATAAAATATTTCAAGATTCCCTGATATTTATTAGAAAACAGGTAAATCTAGCCAGAGTGTTCGAAAAACAAGCAAACACTTGACTGCAGTGGTATTCAAACGCAGGTTGATCTCGATTCTAGCAGATATCGATATAATGGGGTTAATATTTCTTCGTGTACAAGATCTCACGAAATATTTTTTCATGGATGACTGCGGACACGTTAGGTGCATATGACATCAAAAACGCTTTCTAGCAGTATCAGGACGGGTTCTGTGGTATCCAAAAACAGGCAAATTTCAAGAACATCTGTATGCAGAAACACTCAGATTTCAAGAACATTTATATGCAGAAACACTCCGATTTCAAGAACATCTGTATGCAGAAACAGACAAATTTTGAGTGCAATAGGAATAAATTCAAATGAGAAACGTGTTCCCAGTCTCAAGTTTTGGCGTCATGTCACAGTCTAAGATGAACTTGTGTGATGACTTCCATCAGTGTTAGCGATGGGAAAATAAAGAGCGTCATGCCAAGGAGTACAATATTTATGGCAGTTCTGGATTATACGTATATCAAAACTGGCAGAATAATGCATTATAATGTCTAGTAGAACATAATCCCACAATTTTATTACCCCCAGTGTGTACACTATGATTTTCAAGCACAGAATGAGTGCATATGAATCACGCAGCACCGGAAGTTCGTGTCCTTTATTGTTGCAAAACTTTGAGTTTTGGTTCAGTGACGTATACCTAAACGTGGATTGTAATAGTTTCAAATCAAACATGACCATTCTTTTCCATACATCGTGTAAAAAGAGATGAAGAAAGAGCATACAATGATGAAAGGAAAAATTGGCTTCTTTATAGTCTAAGGCTAGTAGATATCGATATAATGAGGTTAATATTTCTTCGTGTACAAGATCTCACGAAATATTTTCTCATGGATGACTGCGGACACGTTAGGTGCATATGACATTAAAAACGCTTTAAAGCTGAAAGATGGTTCCATGAAGAAGTTCAATAAAATGAAAAGGCCAGCTCGACTTTTCTTTGTGAAATGCATTTTACTATAAAGCGTAATGATGGCTCCATGAAGAAGTTCGATAAAATGAGGACATTTCGTGTCCTGAAAAGGCCAACTCAACTTTTTTTGTGTGAAATTCATTTTACTATATTTTATTTCCGAGCTCAACCAAAGATAAATCTTTTTTTCCTTATGAACATAAAACGAGAAGATATAAGAATTAAAGAACTATATAAGACTAATAAGAATTTGTTATCTTCAGCAGTAGTTTGTTTATAATCAAAACATTACCACTCTTACCTTTTAAAGCCAATCCATAGACACCAAATATGACAAGCAACAAAGTATCTATGAAAATATATGCTTCCTGCCAAATTATATATATATATATATATATATATATATATATATATATATATATATATATATATATATATATATAATTTAAAGTTTAGTAAATAGACAGGTAAGATAGATAGAGACAATTAGTGACATCATTCAAGCAATATCCCAAAATTTGTTGACCAAGCAAAACACAAGTGATTGATTAAACATTGATCCACACACAGTATGTGTATAATTTGGCCGTTACGTTTGTAGCAAATGTAATAACATTGAGAAAATAATGCAAAATTGAGGATTCCCAACAGCATTGATAGATTTTCCCCGACATTATGAGTTATTTACATCGATGGGATGTACCTGGAGTTTTCTTAAGATTGCTTCTTTTATTGAATTATGATCATAAATGGCCAAACACTTGTTTATAACAAGGAAGCAGAGGAATAAGATTGGGATGCTAGTAAAAAAAAAAAAAACTCTGATCAATAGAGTATTTATTATGAATTGAGTAGACGTTATTTTATTATTATCTCTGTCAAATTCGGGACATCCTGGCAATGGCTGCATGAGTCATCCTAAATCTCTTGGAGAATTGATGTAGGTCAACGAAATCCATAGCTTACAGATATCATCTTGATATTTAGCAGAGACACGAAATAGTTCTGGAACTTTTTGGCGTAAAATTTGTCTGAGTCATAGCCTGAGGTAAGGGTCATCTGAAAGGTAACTTTAGTAAAGATAATATGTTGGAGTGATGACAAGTTTTTGCACAATATTTCATTTCTCTTGACACATCTCAAATAAACTCATTAATCATTATAGTGCACTCGATATCCTGTCAGTTCTTCTATGATAACACATTTGCCTATTCAACGTTTATTCATTTCCTCATATTTTCTTCAGGCTTGCTTTTAATGGTTTTTGAAGAATTAGATCTAAAAATAAATTCTGTCTTTATAAATTATTCATACTCCTAAATTACAGAATCATCGTATATAAATGCTGTGATATACGAAGATTGAAATTGTTGATCTCAAATCCCCACTTTCCCCCAATGTATTCTTGTCTAGTATTATTCATGTTCAAGTATTATTCCAGTTCTAGTATTATTCCCGTTCTAGTATTATTCCCGTTCTAGTATTATTCCAGTTCTAGTATTATTCCCGTTCTAGTATTATTCCCGTTCTAGTATTATTCCCATTCTAGTATTATTCCAGTTCTAGTATTATTCCCGTTCTAGTATTATTCCCGTTCTAGTATTATTCCCGTTCTTGTATTATTCCCGTTCTTGTATTATTCCCGTTCTAGTATTATTCCCGTTCTAGTATTATTCCCGTTCTAGTATTATTCCCGTTCTAGTATTATTCCCATGCTAGTATTATTCCAGTTCTAGTATTATTCCCGTTCTAGTATTATTCCCGTTCTAGTATTATTCCCGTTCTAGTATTATTCCCGTTCTAGTATTATTCCTATTCTAGTATTATTCCCGTTCTAGTATTATTCCCGTTCTAGTATTATTCCCGTTCTAGTATTATTCCCGTTCTAGTATTATTCCAGTTCTAGTATTATTCGCGTTCTAGTATTATTCCCGTTCTAGTATTATTCCCGTTCTAGTATTATTGCAGTTCTAGTATTATTCCAGTTCTAGTATTATTCCCGTTCTAGTATTATTCCCGTTCACTAAATTGTTGGTCCAAATATATTCAGGTTAATACTCACTCTACACAATGGCCGCTAAGTAAAAGTGCTTCTGCTGCAGGGAGATCCATTATACACTTTTTGTATATTATCCTCACGCCAACAAACTCGGCGGAAACATTGTATGCTAAGAGTCTAACAAAATAGTTCCACACACTTAGTTTTTTTGTTGAGATGACTTACTAAAGTCATTCTTTTATACATCATGAATGTAATTTGAACTAAGAAAATTCTTTGCAAAATATATTAACATGTGCTTTTGCAAAATGTAAAATTACCAATACTCATTGGAGCACTTTCGTTGTCAATCTTTTCAATTTCGAAGATAAGTAGTACTTGGAGGTGATCCACAACCCCATAATTGTTTAAATGGAAGTGACCAGTTTTGAAAAAACACCAGAACTTGTGCAGTTTGGTTAATATTTAGTTTTGTTTTCGGATATATATATATATATATATATATATATATATATATATATATATATATATATATATAAATAGATATATATATATATCTATCTATATATATATATATATATATATATATATATATATCTATATATATATATATATATATATATATATATATATGTATATATATATATATATATATATATACATACATATATATATATCAAGCGTAATAGAGAGTTACAATACAATTCACGTGTGTGTGTGTGTGTATGAAAATCAAACCTGTCCACTTTACACCTACAATCACCACACTTTCTTTTCCTATTTCGTCTCATTTCCTTTTACATTGATGTTTCATGACCTTCATCCTATTCACACTTCATTATTATTATTATTATTATCATTTTTATTATTATTATTATTATTGAATGATTCATCCATTAAAAAAACATCCTCTTTCAATATCTATTAGTACAGTTTGTTGTTCTAGGTTTCTTTGTACCGAATGTTTTATAAAATAAAATTGTCGGAGTAGACGTTTTACTTAATTAGTTCACAATGCAGGAGGCAAAACGGGGTTTTCCCCTCCATGTCACGTTTATCTATTGCACTCGCAAGTCAGAGGCTATGTTTTTATTCACTTTGCATGTTTTGATTTAAATCTTGAAAATTCTTTTATATTATTATCACCATTGATAAATGTGGAAATGTAGTGCATTAGTAGTTAAGGTTGACGATCTCGGGACAAGGGGAATTTAACATTATGAATATGACCCTCTGGAGAAAAGGCTAATTTAACATTACGGTTTCCATTTTGAAAAATGACAAATATGACCATCTGGTGACAAGGGGAAATGTAATGTTAAAATTAACATGAGATTTCCCATTGTCCCTAGAAATGTTTTACAAGTGTGACCCTCTGGGGACAAGGGAAAAATATAATGTCAAACAACACTTACTAACCAATACGCCACTAAAGTGACTACACCCAGTTATTTACTGACCAACACCACATTTACTAACTAACATCCTTTCATCTACTAAGCAAACACCCACACTTACTACCCAACACGCTGTTGGAGTGGCCAACACTTAGCCATCTACTAACCAACACCCCACGCTTAGTATTCAATACGACTTTGGAGTGACCAACACCATTATTTACTAACCAACGAAACGGGATTGGTGTAAAAGAAGAGGGATCAAATAACACACTGTCATACACAAGAGGGTGGGAGTGCTAACACACATTCTATACACACACCGAAACTGATTGGGAGGTTCCACCAATCAGAACGAGTGTAACATGATTCAGGCAGGGCGTATTTTCTATCTACCAATCAGAATACACCAGACGCATACCGTCACTTTCGAGATATATATATACGCATGAGTGGTTCCCACGATTTACCAGTGTGAAAGTACAATACATATAGCTAAATTAAAGTTTTGATACTTGGAGTGATAGAATGTTTATTACTGCTGTAGACTGTACTATTCCAGAGGAAAATGAGAATTTGGATTTGCCTTTGGCTTTTTCCGATTTCTTAGTTTTTTCGCAAGAATTTGTGCCGATACCACATTCACCTCCTTCACCGTCAGTACCAGCCTATGATGATTTAAATAAAGAAAAACAGAAGAAAGAGCTAGAGACTTTTTTTACAGCCTTAGAAAGAAGAAGAACATACATTGGTTCAACAATATGAAGAGGAAATGAGAAAGAAACAAGAGTTGAAAACTTTGAACAGTGAGAAGTAGGAAGGGAGTGAAAACAAAACGGCCAGCGTGTTACATGACATTCTGGCGGAGTTAAAACACCTGAGAGTAATATATCAAACTCTTTTGGCCAAATCTGAGAGAAAGAGACCTTCACAATCCAAGAATTCTAAACCTTCCATGACTACATCGATGGTCACCACTGACACGCCAGTAGAGGCAGCAGTCACTATTACAACTACAGGAGCAGGAGTAGGGCTTGAACGTTGGACAGGTTAAAGGTAGTTACAGCTGATGTTGAAAAGTCCGTACGTATTGTATTTAAAACCCAACGGTTCTTTTCTGGGCCGCCCAGATCTCTTAGAAAAGAGATACTACTCAAATGATTGCCAGGTGAAACAAACACCAAATCCCATCACCAAAATTAGGTGTGTGTGTGTTATCATAAACTAAAAAGCAAAAAAAAAAAGTAAAGGCAAAGATACACTAACGTTTTTTTTATGTATATTCTCTGGAATAAAAAAGCAATGAAATTTCAAAAACAAATCACAAAAGTTCATTTTCTTCTTCTTTTAACAGTTTTTCTTTTCCCAATTTCTTCACTGGCATTGGTTCTTCTTCCGTTTCGTCTGCTTGTTTCGCTTCTTTCAATTTCTTTACTGGAATAAGCTCTTCATTTGTTTCTTTCGAACGCTCCTCCTTGTTCTCTTTTTTCATTTGCTAAGGACACTCTGAAGACCTATGCCCTTTTTATAGACAGTAATAAGAGGTATCTTTCCATATGTGCTCTTTTCTCTAGTCTTGGAGGTTTCTTTTCTTTGTCGTTGCGGACATATGTATCCCGGTGTCCTGTCTCTTGACAGACAAGACATAACAAATATTTTGACTTTTATCACGAGAGGAGTAGTCTGGAGTCTTGTTGTAAGTGTATTTTCGACTCACTCTCTGTAAATCTCTGACTAGAAGTGTGATCTGTTGTGGTTCTTCCATCTTCACAGATTGAAACTGAATGAGTGCATTCTCCTAGGCAATGAGGTTCTCTATATATAGTTAGTGTGTGCTCTAGTAAAATCAAACTTGAATCATCTACCGTCATGAAACGATCAAACCCTTCCAATAAGAAACCAGAAGCCAAGCGACGACGACGTTCTGTATCGCCTAATACCCCGAGAGAAGTGTTAGCCGAAGTGATTTTGAAGAGGACCTGATCGATCCATATCCAATTCCATTCACCTCTTCCTCAAGACCGGGAGAGTCAAGATTTGCTAAGAAAGAATATCGTTCGGTAGCTCCTGAGGATTATATTCATATTCAAGCTACCCACAAAGTGACTGCCAGAAAATTTACAACGACTGCCTACGCTTGCATGGTCAAATTTAAAGAGTTCGATTCCTAATTCCCGGCAGAGAAAGCAGCTGTCTTCATTACGGACTTATTGGAATCTATGTTAGAGGAATTGAAACGACAGTGCCAAGCTAAATATCAAGATCGTTTGAGACTATCCACCACTCACGACAGTTTGAAATCTCCTGTCTTTGGATCGAGTTTAGTAGACCTGCGGAATTAACTTCTTCCACAATCTTGGACAACATTCAACACGTTCAACAATCGAATGGTGAGTTTGACATGACCGAAGGAAAAACCATTCTTCATATGACACAGGTTTCACTTCCAAGATTAACAACGATCAAGATCAGATGTGTTTAGCCCGTGCCATCGTGGTGGCTCGAACTAAAAGCTGAGAAAAACAATACACCAGAATCGAAACGATTATGCGAGAGTATTAGAAAATCGGACAGACCCAAGCAACGAAGTGAAGCAGAAATCCTTTTGGAACCAGTAGGAATTTCGAAAGAGATCGTGGAGTGCGAAACTTCAATATGTGCTCGCCCCTCGTCATACATTGAAAGTGTTCCATCCAGTTGTTCGTGGAGATCTCCTGTTTCGAGGCCCTAATTGTCCAGACGGAAAATACATTCAGAATTATCATCGCCAAAAATCATTTCAATACTATTACTAGTATCACAGGATTTCTCGGATACGGATACTATTGTGAGAAATGTGACCATGGATTTACCACTCGTGAGAGACATATTTACTGTGGAGAGAGATATCGTGGCAGTTTAGCGTACAGATCTTGTATTCCTGAATGACAAGAAAGAATTCGGTGCTCTACTTGCAAGCGAACATTCTTCAATCCAGTGTGTTTTGGAGACATCGCATGTAACAATTCCAACAACAGAAAACTACTTGCGAATTATTGACAGTGTGTCCCACTTGTGGACATTATGTTCGTACCAATAACAAAAAGACACATGTTTGTGCAGAAAAGAAACAATGTCGTTTTTTGGCCAAGTCATCCAGTTGGATCATCAATGTTAGATTCAAAAATATGACAACGAATCCGATGAATTATTGAATGACAACAAGTACAAGAAAAAGAAACAGAATCATCGTATAGATTTTTATCTTTTTTGACTTTGAATGTTCGCAAGAGATGAATTCACATTCCTTACTTTGGTGTAGTTCATCGCGCTTGCAACGACTGTATTCAGGAACCTTCATTATATCACTGTCTGAATTGTAGCGTGATTTCACGGGGACGTGAAAAGATATTTCGTGGCTCAAATACTCTTTCTCAAGTTGCTGAGTGGCTTTTATACCCCACCAACAACCTCTGGAACGAAGAGGAGGTGCATCGTTTTGAGAACTGTCATCAATACGCGCAGTCATTGTTCACAACTTCTCAGGATACGACGGACAATTTCTTTTGAGATATTATTCAGAATAAGGAACCGAATTTCCATATATATTTACATATAAGAGGAGAAAGTTCAATTAAAAAATTCCGTGACTTATTTGGCTATGCATTGGAGTAGGATGCCTAAAACGTTTGGGACGACAGAAACGGCTAAAGTTTCCCACTCATTTTCAATACCGAAGCAAATCAACACATTGTGCTCCCGCATTTGCCTGAAGTCCACTACTACGACCCGTCGATCCGACGTGGACAGTTAGACAGTGATTTCTGGAACACGGAGGTATCGATCCCTTGAAGAAAGCTTCTACCGTTACCAAAGCGATTGGATTAATGTGCCGAAAGAAGTTCATGCTCGAGAACAAACTAACTATTATAGCACCTCACTCTTATCAATCTGTCAGCCGTCGATATTCAACCAAAACTTTTGCCTTGGTTACATTTCTTGTGTGAAACTCAAGACATGCGGATAAGACATGCAAGAAACGGAGGGTAATGAGAAGATTGGATCTTTTTCCGTGGATGGTTGGGATTTAGAAAATCCACATATCGTTTACGAATTTCAGGGATATTTATGTCAAGTATGTCCCACCTGTTATCCCCAACTGACCTAAAAAATCATTTGTCAGAGTCAACCATGGAAGAGTTGCACGCCAAAACTTACCAAGGACGCCAGCGTTTGGAACGTCAAGGATATCAAGTGGATGAAATGTGGGAGCATGACTACGATCGAAGCTTCAAAACAGATTCAGAATTTCGACGCATGGTTGAAGACTACGATGTGGTGGACATCGAACGTTTGAATCCACGCCACAATTTGTTTGGATGACGGACCAATGCTACACTCATCATGTACAAAGTTGACGACTCTCAAGGAGAACCAATCAAATACATTGATATGTGTTGGTTGTATCCCTGGGTGTGTTAATATCCTCGATTCCACACCGCACACCCTGAAATTCTGACAGAAAACATCGACGTGGAACACATTCGCCAGTACAAAGGTTTGATAAAATTTAAAGTTCTTGCATCGATGAATTTGTACCATCCCGTGTTACCTCATCATTGCCACGAAAAACTCATATTTCCTTTATGTCGTACTTGTGCTGAAACATGTAATCAACACCAACCATGGCACTTTCTTACCACAGACCAATACCAGCAGGATGACGATTCGAGTCCAGGGATTTTTCAGGCTACATCAACGAGTTTTTAAAACTGAAACAAGAAGCCAGCGGCTATTCTCCTTGGTGTCACGCTTTAGAAGACAAAGACCAATTCAAACAACGGTGTCGATTTCTAGAAGACATCACTTTGGGACACGTTGTACCGAACGAAGGAAACGATCACTTGCTAAAGTCATTCTGAATTGTTTGTGGGGAACATTTGCTCAACGTCCAATATTGCCAAAGACGGAATACTTGGTAGATCCAAGTCAATGTTTTTCAGCTCATCGACGATAAATAAAAATTCATTAAACACGTGGAAATCATACGTGAAGATATGATCTTGGTGAATTACAAACAAACCATGGAGTTGCTGCCCCCGACGAGTTTGGCAATGTCAATATTGCTGCTTACGTGACAGCCAATGCCCGTTTAAAATTGTACTCCGTCTTGGAACCTTTCGGAGATCGAGTGCTTCACTTTGACACTGATAGCTGCATGTACATCGATCGCCCTGGAAGCTATCACCCATACATCGAAGACGAACGTTTAGGAGCTTGGACAGACGAACATCCAGAAGACACTATTTTGAGTTTTGCCAGCGGTGCACCCAACAATTACGGCCACCAGTACCAACACAAGAAAGGACAACTTCACACCAAATATAAAGTGAAAGGACTGACACCGAACTATTATTCGAGTCAAGTGGTAAACTTTGACGTGTTAAAAGAAGCATAAAGTCCGACTAAGATCAAGACTTTCGTGTCAAAACGGCTGATCCTCACAAAATTGTACGTGTCGGATCATCAAATCGTCAATAGACCTTTGGAAAAAGTGTATAAAATCGTCTACGAGAAACGAGTGCTACTGTCCGATCACGATACGTTACCTTACGGGCACACTTTTCTCCAGTATAAAAAAGGAGAGAGTTTTAAGACGGAAATACCATTTTGAGTACAGACTCCCACCGAGAATGATGAATTCGACACAAAAACAGTGTGATAGACCTACTGACTCCAAGTTCAAAGACACTAGCGATGAAGTACGACCTTTCCGCTTTACTCTCGAAAGCGATGCTGCTGTTAGTGTGCCCATCTATGGATCTCATCCATGCACTCACACACCACTCGGGATACGACTGGATCATCAAGAATTACAAGTCAAAGAAGAATACACGTTTTCCGTAGTTCTGCCTGGCTATTGTGATTTTGAAAGTAATTTCCAGGCGTTAACCAAATGGCCCAAGTATCTGGATTACCCACTCCCAAAACTTTAGCCAGAGCAGGATTTGTCTACTTCGGACGAGGAGACCAAGTACAGTGTTTCATTTGTGATGCGACGACCCACGAATGGGAATATAAATGATCCAGCTTTCCTTGAACACTCCAGATGGTCTCCGTACTGTCACTACCTTTCCTTAGTGGGTTATGATTATTATCCTCATAGATACTTTAGAAGAGAGAATTCGCAGTTTACCTCCTGCGCTTCGAGAACGCATTTGCAGAGGCTTTGTACAGATTCGAGTGAAACGCAAGGAACAGTCGCATCATCTACAACATAAACGTTTTAACCATGTTATCTGAATGCTATACAAAAGCTGATTACTTTGAAAGTATTCAAAAGGTCAGACATAGATCGACTACACACCTCTTGTATGCCTTTGCATGTCACGGCTTCTACTTAGAATGTTAGAGTGATACACGGAATTCCATTGGAGGAATTCCAGGAGAAGGTTAAAGACTTACAGGATTACAAAAAGCGTTCAAAAAACGTATTGCCTCCAGAATAGACTCCTTCACGATGTGTAGTGTATGGTGAGTTATTGACTACATTTTCTTGGATATGATTTATGAGCAAATACCGTTTGGCAAAAATATGAATATTTCCTGAAAAAAGACATTCCTGTGAATGACTAGTTGAGAAGAGCACATTCAGAATCTACCTTTGGAGTTGTCATAACATACTTACAGAGACTTTGTACAGATTCAGTTGAAAGGCAAAGAACAATTGCATTCGAAATGACATAGACTTTTTGAATGCTATAAAAGACCGACTACTTTGAAAATGTTAAAATGGCCAGACATTGATCAACTCGAACACGTTAAACAGCTTGCTATGCCATGACTTCTGCCATCAGTGTTGCACCAAATTCCGTATGAGGAAGTCAATGACACCGTTCAAAACTTAGTGGATTACAAAGTGCTTTTAAAAGAACTGATTCCAATTCCAAATGCGGCTTCTCAACCCCCGTCTGAAGATGAAATTCGTCGCACTTCATACTTACCAAGAAGTGTGTATAGATAGTTGGATACACCAACAGATTTACAACTGGAAGGATGTACGTTGGATTCGACGCTTGGAAACAAGAGGTAGCTGATTATGCCAAAGACGGCGTGTGTGATTGATGACAGAAAGAAAAACATTAACTTTGTTTTGTTTTTTTAAAGTTAATATTTTTTGGTTGTACCATGAAAAAATTAAACGTATATAAAATTTCTTGTGTTTTTTGGGATTGTTTCAGAATGTTTCATACTACTGGAGTTATGACTGAATCCTCCGTTCTCAAAGTGATTGGCGAAAGGTCACATCGTCAAAGTTGTGAGGCACTGTATCTTCGCCACATCTTTAACATGTTCATTGCTGGACCCAGTGGTTCAGGCAAAAACTGCATTTGTTAAAGGTTTGGTGTTACAAAGAGTGGCAATCGGCTTAAACGCTATTCAATGAAAGTCAAGGAGAATCCATTTCGTTTGTTGAAGGAATTCCTCGCGAAGAAATGGGGTCGTGTCTGTCTTTAGTCAAACACATCTCGTCATTTTCGATGACATGTTAGGAGAAGAGGAAAAAGAAATTAAACGTTGGTTTACACGAAAAGGACATCATCGTAATGCCAATATTATTTACATTGTATGTATTTCAACAATGTAAAGCGCATCTCGCCATCAATCTCAATGCTCATTATGTCGTGTTGTTTAAAAGTCCAAGAGATAAATCTCAAGTTCAAGTTTTGTCCAAACAGTTAGGAACAATTTTGGCTGAATTATGTTAATAACGATGCCACTGAATTGCCCCATGCGTATTTACTCATCGATTTAAAACCTACCACTCCAGATTATTTGAGATTTCGTACGGATTTCTTTCACGATTGATGTCAAGAAGAAGGTGTAGTCATTTACACGTAGCCCTCCTCGTTTTTGTTTGTCTAAAAAGATTATGAAAGCATCATTCCTTTTTTCCTTTCTGACAGTATTCAACATGACTTCCTTTCAGTCTCATCCTCCTGCCAAATTGATCCGTGTGCTGTATGCCATCAGTCGCGAAAAAATGCATAAGTGCATTCACATTTGTTAGATACCAATCAAAGAAGTCTTACGATGGTTTACTTGGACAGCACGTCAATTACTACAAGGCATTTTTCACATTTCTCATCAAACACAAAGTTTTTTTAATAACATAAAGTAGCTTGACACAACTGGCTGTTTCAAGGATCGATACTTAAACAAACAAAAAACAAACAAATTTTTTTTAACAAAATCATGTTGAAACCAGGTAGAAGTGGATCTCTAAGTGTCATTATTCGTTCACTTCTACGATGGGATCCTAATGCCGAGTTCGCACTCCACATCTCCCAAGAAGAAAACCAAAGAGCAAACGACCCCTTCAAGAAAGAGAGTTACTGCAGCTAGAACGCGCTAAAACCTCGAACTGTGACCGTCTCTCCTTCCACTTCTCCTCCATTTGATGATGCCCGCTAAAATGATTTAGAACCAGTGTTTCCCAATCTGATGAAAAAATAGAAACCCATCTCTAAATAACCTTCTACTTCTTCTCCGTCGACGTCTTCTTCTTCAGCTCTAGCAGCTACTGCTGCAGCCAAAAAGGTGGCAGTACATAAGTGAAAAGTCCAAGATAGAACAGGCATGTTACAAAGTTTATTGGGTTTGTCCAAACCAGAACTGGTACGATTTTGTCCGTTGAGAATACGTCGGCAAGTGCTACCCAGAGTAAAGTTGGTACGAATTCCCGACAATCAGTGTAAAAGTAGAAGTGTTGAACAAATTGACTGCAGTTTCCCTGAACAAGATGTCTTCCTCTTAAAGTCCACACCATCGTTGACGACGTCCAAAAGTGTCTTCGAAAAAAACCCCCCAAAAAACAAAACAAAAACAACAACAACAACAACAACAAAAACCAGGCTATTCCTTCTCATTTACCTAACCATTGGGATGTCTTGTAAGTACTTACCGAAGACAATGCTCCGACGCGAAATCACATCATTCAAAAAGCACCTAAAGAAATAATCGATACGGTCTTTGCAATTTTGGGTCTTATAGAAGAACGAAATTAACTTTAGTTCCTTACAAACAGTGGATGGAACTCCACCGTTGGTACGAACAACGAATATCTCACTTACCTCCTAATCCTAACCTCGTAGAGATGTCACACTTACAACAAGAGTTACAATCATTTATGGATCGAATATATTTGCCAGAAGTGGAAGAATCGAAAACAGTATGGACAATTATTGCAATGTCTTCAGCTGTTTACCAGAAAGCTTTAGATGAGACGGCTAAACCGACTCTAATTCTGACACAGCTTCTTGAAATCATGTGGTGTGTGCTAAAGATGAACTTCCTCATTCAAAATCTACACACAGTCATCGCCCAGGAACCCACTGGGTTGTCGTTTACTTTCCCGACGAACACAGCGTGGAATATTTTGATTCCTATGGATTACCTATCTGGAAGACGATATAGACTTTGTGTGAAGAAATGCTGTATCCACTCAATTCAATAATGTAAGATTACAACGATCGATTTCGATAGTGTGTGGACAATATTGTGTGTATTAACTTCATCAATGCATTCTTGGATTCCCATTAGAATGTTTACTGACTTGTTTTTGGAAGTGATTTCTCTAGAAACCATTCCAAAATAGAAATGTGGTTTTGTGAAAATTATGGATATCTATTTTCTTTAGCTCAGTAACGTAGTGTCAATCAATGGCAAAATGACACTTTACTAGATCATTGGAGGTCTAGTCTACTCCACAACGTTGTCAACCTTGTAAGTCCGTTAGTGTTTAGCATTTGTTTGGGTATTTATACATGAAGAGAAAGGGAGGTTAAACCTCTCTCTTCATTTGTTGATGTTTTAGTTAGCGGGGCTTATTAACAAATGTTGATTTGGAAAAAATGGTATTGGTTGTTTTTTTGTGGGTTTTTTTTCCCATTCTTTGGCATGCTCTTTCACTTTCTCTCTGTCTGTCGACCTTTGAATTTGTCTAAAAGGATGTTTTTCTTTCACGTCCGCGTCTCAACTTTTGAGGGATGTTTTCTTTTCGTCCGCGCTTGTAGCATATAAAGCGATGCATTCACCAGTCTTGTCATCTTTCGTCAATTCTATGCAGAGGAATGAAGAAAGGAGAATGGCATATAATTGTAAAGTGGGAAAACTAAGTACCTCTATGGCACTGTTGGAGAGATTACAACTCTTCCTGGGCCGGATGGAAGAGATGAAATTTAACCCCCCAGAGTCGTCACCTAAAAAGGGAGATGGCTCCTTGAAAACAGCGATAGGGCTCATCTGAGAAGTGCTGGAAGAGGAGACGGCGAAGATCATGAGGGCGTGGGCGGATGAAAAGAGGGCGCGGAAGCAATAGAGAAGAGAGAGGGGATTTCCGCGCCTCAACCACACCTGCATGAGTGTATTGGAAATGTGGAGACGATGGGATGAAGAAGCAAGAATAGAGAATCGGCGGCAGCAACTGAGGCTGCTGAAACCACAGCTTCCCCTAGTTCCGATGTTGGAAAATTGGGAATTGGAGGCAGATTATCCTAATTTTAGGCGCCCTGTCTCCATCACCAGATCCACGGACTTTGACTATATGTGCCCTTGCTGTTGAGCCCGGTCCGGTAGATGCAATTGTCCTGGATATACATAAACATCAACGATCAAGTAGAACAACCAACGGCTCTTTTTGGGGCCATCAAGTTATCTTAGAAAAGATATACTACTCAAATGATTGCCAGTCTATGCGTGTTTTATGTTTGTGTATGTGTTTGTCTATGTCTTTCATAGCAAAAGCTTAAACCTCTACTCCAGTGTGATAATATATTTGTGTGTATTTGAGTATAATATGTATGTTAGCACTCCCACCCTCTTGTGTGTGATACTCTGTGATTTCACTCCCCCCCCCCTTCTTTTACAGCTACCTTTTCGTTGGTTATTAGGTGTGGGTGTTGGTCACTCCAACGTCGTATTGGATAGGTAGTGTGGGGTGTTGGTCAGTAGATGACCGGGTGTTGGTTAGTAAATGTGGTGTTGGTCAGTAAATGACTGGACATTGGTCACTCCAATGGCGTATTGGTTAGTAAGTGTAGTTTGAACATTACATTTTCCCTTGTCCTCAGAAGGACATATCTGTAAAACATTTCTAGGGACAATGTTAAATTCCCCTTGTCCTCAGAGAGTCATATCCGTAATGTTAAATTCACATCCTTAACTACTTACATTCTTTGTGAAGTGTATTTTTAAAGTGATCCGCGTATTGTCCTTGAGTTAATCTGTTGAATTGTTCTCTTGCAAATTCCAAACTTTTTTTCATTTTTTTAGCGTTTTTTTTAAGTGTTGTATTTGTCCTTGAAATAGTTTCACTTTTTCCCCTTACGAAAGGCTTGCCTTGCTAGAAGCGTTAGGCAATCCTAAAAGTTCTCCCTCCGTTAACAATGTATGTGTCATTATATATAATTTAATAGACAATATCATACGTCATAGCAATAGTGACGGAGACAGCTCAACGGAGGAGATAAATATCACAAGTAAAATTATTCAATCATTGTTAACCAGAAACTTACCAACCTAAAGTAAAGTAGCAATTTAAGAAGATTACAAAAGACACAATGCTCTTTAAAATAAAAAGTCACTCAACTGTAGGAGTTGTCGAGTAGCGTGGAATCCGACACCTATCGACAAATGGACCTGCCAGTCGATGCGTGTGTTTGTCTGCTACGAGGGGATTCTGCACATCACAATTGTCAATTCCACAGTCTACATGCAGATTGAGGTAGTGAGTCGAACTATTTTGTTCATTCATCTTTTTACATTTTTACTGATCATTCAAATGGACATAAAATGTAAGGAGTTGACAAAGTCCCCCTACATCACTGCCTGGCCTTGTGTACACGGTCTCTTCAACGCGAGTCTTCAATTTTTGTGTGAGACAGCAAAGACACTCCTTACCAATATATTTGAAGTATAAATTCAATAATGAACACTCCCTATCTTTGAGAGACAATTATATATTGTCTACAGACGCTACCAGATTGAAAAAACAAGTTGCAATTAAACAGACATAAGCTGGAGCATCGCCAATTGCAGAAGTTTTACTGAGCATTTATAGTAATGTTTTGTCTGAATCCAGTCATTGGAATTCGAGATTTTTCCACTCCCAATAAACTGCAATTATGCTGCTTCCAGACTGTGAATCGCGTCTTTTGCATATAAATGCCTTGCACGATCAGGTGATTACAGTGCGTGCAAACCGATATCGAATTGCATCTCGGTCTGTGGTCATGCAGTATAATTCTTAGGGGTTCAGAAAACAAAATATCTCTAACCAAATAATTACATCAAATCAATTCAATTATGAGGTACCCATATCACAATAAGCCTTAAGACGGATAGTAAGCAGGTCATATATACACATAAGAATATATATATATATTTCATAGAAAATAAGATATTTATTTTATGCCATCTCGTTTAAATCTAGTAGCCTAAGAATGACTCGTGTCGAAAATTATAAGAACTATTTTTTTTTCTCCTCGTGGAAGTAATGGCTGTCTGTCTTATAGACAGGAAACTATTAATCATGCAAATCAAGTATTTAATGCACAATGTATCAGCTTTGAAATGATATTAACGGAAAGCGAGTTAATCGATTGAGCAAATTTGATGGCCCAGATAGACTTCACACACAAAGATACGCCATGCTCTATGGTCGGCTGTTTTTCGATGGAGCTGATTTAACACTGTTCTCAGAACAAAACGGTATTCCTATCAGCAAGTTTTGTATCTTATCTCTTTAGTTACCAAACAAATATATCATACTGGAAAAAATATTTCAAAAGATAAATAAATAACAAATTTTTAAAAATAAATTGTTATCAATTTCGGCTGAAATCAAACCGTTGTCCATGAGAAGGAGCATAGGAAGACAATGACCGTCATAAAAAATCAATTTGTCCAGAACTGACCAGTTTCTCGTATTTGATTCCTGTAGAAGGTTATATCATCCAGTGACTGAGATAAAAAAAGAAAAAGTTTGACTATGTTTAATATTAATTATTGTGGGCTCTTACTGTATGTATGCTTATAAAGCAATAAAATAAAAACTTAGCTCTGGGTGTACTGTTTGCCTTGTTAATAGTAGGCTCGTTCAGGTTGCTCTGTGTAGCATCAAACATGGTGGCTTGTAAAACATGACGACCTTTCGACTTTTTAATATATCTTACTAGTGTAATCATTCATTAACATTTCATCTGTGTCTTACTTGGTGTTTCTCGGCACCAAGTAAGCATATTAAGTTTTATTGTTAAAAAAAAAAAAAAAAAAAAAGACATTCCCATACAAAATTACATACCCAATGTACTAGTCTTCCTCTTCTTGTTCAAAAGTACCATAATAACAACGGGAGACTATAGGTCGTCATGGATAAGTCAGTGTTCGAAAAGAGACAATATTATTAGAAAAGACCGTGCCATCGCCCTCAGTTTGGGACTATCGGTAGTCCATGACCACCACCCTCAATCTGGGACCATCGGCAGTCTGTGACCACCCTCAATTTGGGACCATGGGTAGTTCATGACCAAAACCTTCAGTTTGGGACTATGGGTAGTCCATGACAACACTCTCAGTTTGGAGCTATGGGCAGTCCATGACCACCACCCTCAATTTGGGACTATGGGTAGTCCATGACCACTACCCTCAATTTAGGACTTTGGGTAGTCCATGACAATCACCCTCAATTTAGGACTATGGTTAGTCCATGACCGCCACCATCAATTTGGGACTATGTGTACTCCATGACCCCCACCTTCAATCTGGGACTAAGAGTAATCCATGACCACTACCCTAAATTTGGGACTAAGGGTAATCATTGACCACCACCCTCAATTCTGGACTATGGGTAGTCCATGACCACCACCCTCAAAGTTGGTACCATGGGAACTCCATGACCACCATCCTCAATCTTGGACTAAGATAATCCATAACCACCACTCTCAATCTGGTACTATGGGTAGCCCATGACCACCACCCTCAATTAGGGACCATGGGTAGTCCATAACCACTACCCTCAATTTGGGTCCATGGGTAGTTCATGAGTGAAATTAGTGGCTTATGGGTGACTACTGCCCAAACCTGAATGCAAAAGGGCACTTTGGACCTTCCAGAACTGACTCGTCAGGTCTGTTTATTACTCTGTTTATTGTTACGTTATTTTACCTTCGTGGACCTATCATTATAGGACGTGCACACTATAAATGCACAGGCGACAAATGTTAACACCGCGTCTATTCTTGACATGAAGGGTATGGTAGTAATGCTTGCTCTGAACGGTCTCGCCGTCTTTATGTTACAGTCCGACGATTTGCCCGGTTTTTGAGGTAAAGCCCCAACCTGCTGTACCAATTTAGGCGTAATAGACTTGATCCAAAATCCCCCCCCCAAAAAAAATACATAAATCACATGGATACCGTGCATACACTGTACATAAATTTACTTATGACATCACGGCAAGATCGTCTTTGATTTTAATATTAGATGGAATATTGTGACAATTTTCTCTATTTTAAATCATTTAAGGCATATTACACAATACATAACTTAACTGATGCTTCTCTTTATAACATTAGTTAACATTTCCAGAAATCAGTTTTCTTGTCAAGGAAAATGCTAATGTATTTATTATGTACTAATAACGAAGACATTCTTTGAGTACGTTGTCCGGTGAAACGGGGGTGATATCAAAACAACAGAAAAAGCTAATACATTTTGAACGATAAATTAAATGATTTCGATTTCTTTCTGTAACAATATCAGACCATTTAAACAAATCACACGTTACAACTTCTAATAATTTTTCTGCTAAAACAAGTCCATAAGAAAGCTGAATCATAGATTATATAGATGCCCAGTGTTGCGAAAGACTTTTTGTACAGCCGCAGTTAAAATTCTTTTGCATGCTGAAAGTAACTTCATAAACGAGTTCAGAGTTTTTTGCAGCACAAATATTGTAAATCTTATAATTAAGAAACTTTCAAACCAAATTCAACGATCTGCTTCGTAAAATGTAAGAAAATGAGTTACCGTATAGCGTATCATACAGAACAATGCTTAGAGAAGAAACAAAATATATCCAGGAGGAACCTAAGCTTTAAAGTGACTGGCAACGGATGACCCCGCTCTATATTTCAAATCTATAGATAAATTAAAAGGATTCATTGACGTTAGAGAGGATGCAAGAGGACAAATATCAGGCTATATCGATAGACTTGGGAGAAAGCATTATACGTTTTCCAGAAAAAAACAGTCTTTTGGCAGAGAACTAGAATTCTGATAGCACAGAAAAAAATGGACTATATTTACGTGTCTGCATTCCTGTTGCAGCTTTCTGGATACTGAATACTGGCATAGTCCCCTTGAGGCGGGTACTCAAACGTTTTGTTCAGAATGGATGTGTTCCATATCTGAACCTATTTAACCTAATAAAATATACAATATTTGTCAGAGAAAAATGACTACGTGTGACTGATCAAGGAAATGTACGTAAAATTGGTATTATTCGTCATTTAATAATAATAATAATAATAATAATAATAATAATAATAATAATAATAATAATAATAATATAATAATAATAATAATAATAATAATAATAATAATAATAATAATAATAATAATAATAATAGTGCAAAAGTAGTAGTTGTCAAAGTATGAAAAGATTTGTCCAGACCCTGGAACTTTGACAATGGCGACCATTTCAGCAATTTGCGACATTATGATGCTATTTGAAACTTTTCTTTACAGTGTTCTCCAGTCTGTAAGCAAAACAGTAAGTTAATATAATCCCGAACTGGACATATTTTGCTTTAACATTTTACCTCCACAATCAAGGTCACAGCAAATCTTTCAAGTCACCAAAACCATTTTAGTCTCTACACACTACTACGTTTCTGACACGCTATTTGAGGTTTGGTTTTGTGGGGTTTAATACCAGTATATTTGGAGGAGAAAGACCCCGGGAAGAACCACCGACCAACGGGAAGTTACTGGCAAGCTTTCTCACAAGTTCGTCACAGGGACACAGGTAAGATGTGTGAGTGATCTGTAAAGGCGAGCTACATAGACCACTCGACCACACGGGGCCCGCCACGAAGTTTGAACCTTAAAGGTTTAAATTTGTAAGAAGAGATGAATACTTGAGATCGTGGAGTGGAGGTCATGGGGAAACAAATTCATTTAACACGTGACTCTTTAACAACACATGAAGTCTTTTATATCGTTATTTTACGACTCTGTGGCCTAAAATATGTAACAGAAAGACAACAAAATCAAGTAAAGTCAACAAGCAATCAGTAGCGTACTAACGGGGGGGGGGGGGGGCGGACGGGGCGGTTGACCGGGCGCCAGAGGTCTTGGGGCGCCAAAACAGCTGATACAAATTCGGGCCTCGTATTCTGTCCCTTTGGGCTATCATCGTCGCCCCGGGCGCCATTAAACCATAGTACGCCACTGCAAGCAATTTATTTCTAGACAGTTACAGTGACAATTCAAAAAACACTTACAATAACGTGAATTAAAGTCCAAATAATCCTAAGTGTCCTAATCACAAGTCCAAAAAATAGAATGTTCTGAATTAATTCCAATAGCCTTGAATGTCCTGGTGTACATGTCTTGAATGTCCTCATGCACCACAATGATGTAATCCAGAATCTTTTGAATTAATTCACATAAATAAAAAAAAAGTCCTAAAATATATGAGCACTTTAGTATTTCCAATGAATATTTTAAATAAATTATTCCTCTCAAATTATATTTGATATCAACAACACAACTAAAATAGATTCCTTACAGACTGATCTTTTATAATCGAAATTCTAGAATAGCAATGAATTTGTTTGCCAAAATCTGTATATAAATACACATGACTACATGACCTATGTCACATCACAATATGAGTAATTATAATGGAAAATTACTTTGTGTACCTGACTTTTGTCACAACAAGACATGGAAATAACGGTCCAGCTGCTAACAAAGCCGGTCTTGAACTCAAATGCTATGTAAACATGTTGTTTACAAAATGACCATAATCTGACGAAAGTACAACTTACAATCATGGATACATATTATAAATTCAATATACATAACACTTACAACAAGATGTACTACAAATTGCGACATTTTCACGATTATAAACTTTTTGCAAAATAACAGGGTTGGTAACAGAGAGAATTAAGATTGGATACGTTTTGATTCAAAAGACAGTCATATGATATCTTTCCAATGTAGTAATCGCGAAAAGTTGGTATTGTACGTCTGCTGCAATTGCACAATACGCGAAAATTAACTAGCGCTAAAATGCCACCGTAAACTGTATGATATGTATGCGAGATGACTTCCTTTCGCACATGTATGCAAAATGACTTCCTTGCACATATGTATTCTAGATGGCTTCCTTTCACACATGTATGTTATGTTGACATCCTTTCTCACACGTATACGATATGGCTTTCTTTCACACATGTATGGGCGATGACTTTCTTTTACACATGTATGCAGGTTGACTTCCTTTCAAACATGTGTTCGCGATGACTTCCTTTGACGCATGTATTCGAGATGGCTTCCATTCATACATGTATGCGATATGACTTCCTATCACACATGCGTTCGAGATGACTTCCTTTTACACATGTATTCGAGATGACTTCCTTTTACACATGTATTCGAGATGACTTTCTTTCACATATTACCACTGTCGAGGTTTATTTTTGTTATATTATTGACAGTTGAAATTGGGTCCGTCAATGAAATGTACTCTGCAATAATTCACTGTTAACAGCTGATGTAACAACTCAGTCGAAAATATGCATGTGAAGTCATAAGTTCGTTTCCATTTTGGCAGAGAGTTGTTACCTGGCACAATGTACACTGCACAATTTGTGTTTCTCATCAACAGTGTGGCAAAGTCGGATTATCAGCGAACTGGGAATTTTTGCGGCATTCAGATGGGAGGCCTGAAAAATATTAAATACTAACATTTATCTGTCAAATCCGTTTAAACGGGTTTTAATTTGTTGGAAAGTTTTGTAGATGATAGACTCCATACCGATAGAGCATGTGGTCTATTACACGCCTGGTATACTAAAGGAGTTGTCTGCTACACAAGTTTATTTCGCAACTGTTTGCACGACTTGTACTCTCAAGACATAACAACTTGGTAATGTCAAACCATATCAAACCATACAATACATTCTAGATGAAATTCTTGAAGAGCTGCAAAGAATTTAGCTCTCATTCTCTCTTTAGGTCCAATAAAATGTACATACATACATACATACATACATACATACATACATACATACATACATACATACATACATACATACATACATACATACATACATACATACATACATACATACATACATACATACATACATACATACATACATACATACATACATACATACATTCATACATACTTACATACATACATACATACATACATACATACATACATACATACATACATACATACATACATACATACATACATACATACATACATACATACATATGTACCTGTTACGTGCAGAGATAAACCCTAAAAATGACATGTAATTGTGCAATAGCAGTATTATTCGTTTATACATTATGCATTTTAGTCAAAATAAAGTAACATTCTCCAATCAGTATGATTTAATAACAAAACTATTGCGAATAACAGTTTGAATGCATAAAAAAAATATTCGTATATATTAATATCTAGTTGAGTTTTTACTAATGCATTAAATACAAGCTACTTGGATACTTATTCATATGACTGTTGCCTTATATATTACATGACGCTTGGATCAGACATCAACAAACAATTCTTGGAGCACACAGTATATGACTTTATGGCAGGGGACATGCCGGTCAAAAATCGTTGCGCGTACTTTTCCATTGGATGTAAAATGGGTGAAATTTTTTAATTTGAATTAAGAGCCCGGAAAGTTACCATTTAATACTTTCCTTTTGTTCTGGCTTGATTATTTTCCATATCAAGATAAACAGCAGTCTGATCAGTATACAAAGTAATGTCTGTAGAATGACAATGACCGCACGAAGTAAGGGTCTTTCTGCCCCTAGAAAACATTCGTGTGATCAGAAGAGTCAAAAGCTCTGTGATCCAGGTAATGGATGAGATATGATTAATTGCTATCAGGAGTTTTCTTTCTTTTCAAAAGAAGAAAGAAAGAGAAAAAAAGAAAGAAAGAATGAATGAAAAATAACAGCTTTATCCAGGAAATTCAGTGAAAAAGAAGTAGTAGAGAGACACGTGGCCGAGAACAAAGAGAGGGTTTATAAGACCATAAAGAAGTATTACAGGCAAGTTCGGAACATATGGGTGACCAAAAATCAATTCTATATCTAATCAATATCCGTTATTCCGATCACTCAGCGCCAGAATACGAGAGGGGCACAACCTTACAACCTTGTACAAGTAGACCGCAGTACGTAACAAAGGGTTCAAAATGAAAATATCTGATATGGTTGGAAGATTAGTAGAAAAGAAATTAAACTCTTACTGATTAGACACAAAGTCGAAGACTCTTGTATCATATAAATATCGATCGGATAACCTACCATTAGGCCAACGAGGTTCCTGAATAGACAAAACGTCGACAGATCCAGTATCACATAAATATCAATCGGGTGACTTGCCAAGTCGACATAAAGTCGACGGCTCTTGTATCACATAAATATCAATCGGATGACTTGCCAAGTCGACATAAGGTCGACGGCTCCTGTATCACATAAATATCGATCGGATGACCCACCATTGGGCCAGCGAAGTTCCTAATTAGACAAAACGCTGACGGCCCTTGTATCACATAAATATCGATCGGGTGAGCCACTACTGGGTCAGCTGGGTTCCTGATTTGACGTAAAAATCGACGGCTCCTGTATCTCATAAATATCAATCGGATCACCCACCATTGGGCTAACGAGGTTCCTGATTGGACAAAACGTTGACGGCCCTTGTATCACATAAATATCGATCGGGTGTGCCAACACAGTGCCAGCTATGTTCCTGATTAGACGTAAAATCGACGGCTCCTGTATCACATAAATATCGATCGGCTGGCCCTCCATTGGGCTAACAAGGTTCCCGATTAGACACAAAGTCGACAGCTCTTTTATCACATAAATATTGATCGGATCACCCACCACTGTGCTACCTGTATTCCTGATTAGACACAAGATCAACAGCCGTGTAGGAAACACTGTCTCATTGCGTGAATACAGCTGAATGAATATTGATGTGCTTCATTCTAAAATAAATATAAAAATAATTAAAAAAATATATCAGAATTGATGTATTTAAATGAGACGTGACTGAAGGCGTGGATTTGCGTGTCTCACTTTTTTTGCCATCTGCATTTTCTGACTCATAATAATTAAGGATCGAATCACGATTGCAGTAACCAATTAACCCAACGGTGTCATGATCTTTACCTTAAAAAAGCTTGAAATTGATCCTGTGCGAGGCGGATATTGATGGTGTGCCAAATATGAGCATTACATTAATTGTGCGGCTTCTTGTTATACAAGTATGAACTATAGACATATAGGACCATGAGCTGGACTAATGGACCATCAGGTGACTTGACATGTTTTTCATTGAAAAATTCCAATAATCATAAAATCGTTTATCAAAACAATCATGCCATAGATTCTATAGTACATTGTATGTACTTGGATCTGGTGTTATACAAACATGCATATACGGTACTTAATTGGCCTAGTCATCCTACAAAAGCATAAAGCCCATGGATCTTTTATGTGAGCCTCATGTTCCATCTCTTGGTCTGCTTCACTTCCCGCTGGGAGATTTTGCAGCTACATGACATTAAAGCAAGTATAAAAATTATCAATGAGTGACCAGACGATTTCCATGGAGTGGGTTTGTTTCAGATCAAACTATAGTTTCTGGTCTATATCAGACTCTCCCTGCAATATCAGACTCTCCCTGCAATATCAGGCTCTCCCTGCAATATCAGACTCTCCCTGCAATATCAGACTCTCCCTGCAATAGGCATTAAACGTATTTTATTTCCAATCAAGCTTAGAACTGGGTATCCGTCTTCTGCCAAATTGAACTTAGGCAACCAATAAATTCATCGTGTGTATTCATGAGAGAGAGAGAGAGAGAGAGAGAGAGAGAGAGAGAGAGAGAGAGAGAGAGAGAGAGAGAGAGAGAGAGAGAGAGATGGAGGGGGGTGCAAAGCTGCAAACTCGATAAATTATCATGGCTAGACTTGCTTTCGTAAAGAAAAAGTTGGGTTAGAACTCAACGTTTCAATTTCTCTATTCATTTTATTTTTCTCTGCACAGAATTCCTTAGAAAAATAAACTGACCGTCTTTCTTAATCCCAACACAAGCTTTTATACATAGCTGCTTTTTTTCGTCCTTCTTTTCTACGACCTACAAGGACAACTTAAATTTTTAAGGCGGTGGTGGTGGTATGTGTGAGTATGTGTGTGTGTGTGTGGGGGGGTAGCTCTTGTGTTAAAGCTTAAATTCGATTTCAACCGAACAGCAGATGTAATATTTTACAATCTTGTTAAGACCACACTTTGAGAAAAGAGATGAAAATGAAACGTGTCCGATTGCAAAGCGAAGTTCATCTGTCCAGTCTCACGTTATTAATCGACTCATGTGGCCTTGCTAAATGTTCAAATGTGCCATTCGCAACTTCGAGGTCAATCCTATGGATCATACCTCGAACATATGTAGATATATGACATTCGGACCACTTCGGCTATTTACGAAACAATGATTAAACGAGATGTTAAAAATGGTCGAACTATTTCTTTGATTTGTAACCTCTCGGTCAATCCTACGGTCAGTCCAGTAGTAGAAATAACCGAGGTCGTGCGAAGAGATTGGGTTTCTTTTTGTTGAGGAAAAATTTCCGGCGATCCGGGTACCAGGGAACACGGATGATTAGGCGTTCTTTTCTTTTTTTTTTTTTCTTTTTTCTTTTTTTTTTTTGTCTCGCAGAAATAGAAGAGGTAGCTCCGAATGCAAATGTGCTTGCCAAAATGTATCTTGGTTGAGAAGAATGCGGAATGTCAGGACTCCTCTCTCTCTCTCTCTCTCTCTCTCTTGGTAGATTATCTAACTGTTGTATCGATCGCACTTTCAGCCTTATATTTTTCTTCAAGTGAATTACATACTTTTTGTCATTCACACCATTTTAAATTATAAACTGCACATAGTATACATGTACTACAATTTCCGATCGCCTCATTGTCATGTAAACAAACATGACCTCGTTTTATCTTGCAGTTTTTGTTATACATTCTCATACATACACATATACAAACGTATCTCAATCGTAGACTTTACGAGGCATATTTTCCACTGATTTTTTATTTTTTTAAAATTTTGTCTATAACCGTAACCATAGGAAAACAGGTACAAGTTGTGTCGTTTGTATAGAGATTTAACTATTTTTATATAAAAGTTGCATCCAGTTGCTGTTTTCTCCCTAATAAACGATGTTACTTCATTTCGCAGTCTTCGAGATACACTTCCTTTGATCTTTACCTAAATTTTAATCATATTATAATTTCTCAGTTAGAAAGGTAACAACTACATAAGATCTGTTATAATATAGATTTTATCGTGAAAGCTGAATGAAACTGTGAGGAAAGATTAAAAATACACCCATTCTGATGAAAAGATATATTTTCTCAGTAGCATTGATATGCTTAGATAATATCACGGCACTTACTTTTCGCAATTCGGAAAGAGCACTATGGGAGACACCTATCGGCGTTGTCAAGTGGCCTTATCGAGGAGATATTGATATATTTAACGAAGCCAGTCTGATCTCAACGGGTTATTATAGTCATCACGCAGTACAACTTTACCTACTTATTGTGCAGCAAATTGACTGACTTGCTCACAGGGGGGGGGGGGGGTATCCCATTCCAGGAATAGTTTTCCATTCATCATCTGCGAGCAATATTTGTGAAGTTTTGAGACATGGAAATTTATTTTTCAGTAATCATTCACATTATGATTTGCTCTGTGTAGATTTTATTACATCATTGGAATAACGTGATCTTTGTTTAAAGAAGAATTTTCCAAGAAACAGGGAATGTCATTTTGTCATTGGTCCCAAATACATCCACGCAAGTATTCAATTTTATTTTTTAAAAATCCTTCGCGTGTAGTTTTTCAATTCAAGTAATTTCGTCCGTGATTTAAAGCTCGTAGTTTCCTTTATTTCACCAAGAACAATGTTCAACTGCAAAATTGTTTCTCTTCGAAAAGTTTCGCAAGTGTATTGCAATTCTGCTTGTGTAGTACGAAACGCAAAAGAAGCCAGGATTTTTTTCCCTGGATAAATTGTTTCATGATTTGTAAAATCAGTAAGTCTAAACTGACGAATAAAGTAAATTCATTGTAGCAACTCGAATTCGCTATATTGTAATGAATTTCAACCAAAACAAGTTCACCTTTCAGATTTAGTCCTATTATTGAGTCCACAATAACAGCTCATTAAAATCTGACGATCTGACCGGGAGTTTTCTTTGTGGTGCCAAATACTCTTTTATTGTCAAAGCCATTCGGCCCAATAAAATCTATATTAATTAAAATCCTTAAACAAAATGTCTAAAAAGAGGTCCACTGTAGTTTAGAAGTATGAATACCAAACATACCGCAACCAGTTCAGCTGGAATAAGTGTATGGCATATGCTCTTTTTGTGCCACTAGGATAATGATCTAAGCTTCTCACCCTCTGAAGTCAGGGTATACCAGCTAGTCCCCTGAAGTCAGGGTATACCAGATAGTCCCCTGAAGTCAGGGTATACCAGATAGTCCCCTGAAGTCAGGGTATACCAGATAGTCCCTTGAAGTCAGGGTATACCAGATAGTCTTTTTCATCTCTTGATTGTTTATAGTCTCGTATATCATATCTGAATACTGGATATTACTAGGGTAAGGACTTCGCTCTCTTCAGCCCCTACATAGTGGGCTCTTTTATCTTTGCGTCTGTAGCTTTGCGTCTCCTACCTAGTTCTTTCGACATTTAATATCTTGAATAGAGATTTGGTTGACTTTCTGGATAAACACCCAAAATGACGCCACGTTGGATTCGCTGTCATACATCTTCTCTCTGACCCATATGCCACTATAACACACCGTCTGATCCATATGCCACTATAACACACCGTCTTTTTAATCTTTAAATTTTGACAGACTGACTTAAGATTTGAAAAGCACAGAACTTAAAGTTATGACTTACAACGTAAAAAATTTATATAAATGTTGACATGAATCAACTCAACCGCTTTATCCATCCAACACCAACCTGAGAAGCATGCACCACGTGTTTTAAACGGTTCGTTCGTTGGATTAACGACGTGTGCGGCCATTCGGCCATTTTCGTCGATTTTAAACGGTGATCGTGGAGTCAATTATATAGTGCTCAAAACAATCTACGATACAATTGTTCTTTATCCTTGGGCTGTAGCAATTTGCGGATGTCTCCTTGAAATACTGGTGTTTAACCATCTGAGTCAAAACCCTTAATTTGAAAGTGCATAAAGTGGACAAAGAAAGAGAGAAAGAAAGAAGGAAAGATAGGGATTTTATAAAATAAATTATTGTGTTATTATTTATGAATCTGTACAAAAATGTTTTATATATGGATGCGTTTGGGGGTGGGGGTGAGTGTATCTATTTGTACCAATTATCTACTTACGAAACCTAACGTAAAAACGAACCAATGTACGTACATATGAAAGTATTTACTTATGTATGTATGTATGTATGTATGTATGTATGTATGTATGTATGTATGTATGTATGTATGTATGTATGTATGTATGTATGTATGTATGTATGTATGTATGTATGTATGTATGTATGTATGTATGTATGTATGTATGTATGTATGTATGCATCAATGTATGTATGTATGTATGTATGTATGTATGTATGTATGTATGTATGTATGTATGTATGTATGTATGTATGTATGTATGTGTGTGTATGTATGTGTGTGTGTATGTGTGTGTGTATGTATGTATGTATGTATGTATGTATGTATGTATGTATGTATGTATGTATGTATGTATGTATGTGTGTGTGTATGTATGTATGTATGTATGTATGTATGTATGTATGTATGTATGTATGTATGTATGTATGTATGTATGTATGTATGTATGTATGTATGTATGTATGCTAGGGAACATACTTTTGGTAAGAGAACTTTTTCCATACCCCTGAGGCTAAGATTCATACTGGAACAGGGACTCTTTTTATCATGAAATATATATTTACTTCATCATATTCCTTATTACAAGGTGAACATTTTTGTTCAATCAAGATATTTTTATGGATTATTGAATAAGTATTGAAAAATATTCATGTGGGCGAATTGTTATGGCAATTGCCAATACAGTGCAAAATGCAAAGTGAATGCAAAATGCAAATGCAAAGTGAATCCAAAATGCAAAGTGAATACAATATGCAAAGTGAATACAATATGCAAAAATACAAAAATAAACGGGAATTCATCCAAAGTATATAAAAGTTACTGTATTTCTCAAAATGATATCTAACAGACTTTAAAATTTTTGTTTTTCTTTCATCTTGACATCATTAGAAAATATATCACTCAACTAATCTTTAATTATATAGCATAATATTGCTATGAATTTATTACAAATTAAAATAAGTCACTGTATAATATTACTAATGAGTCTCTTCCAGCATCGAACATTAAAATGATCGGAAAGATAATTAAGTCTGGAAATAAGATGTATTCTAAATTTCTTTCTGAAATGATAGTATAAAATACAGATATGATATTGATTAAGACTTGTTTTGATTTGGAGTGTTATTACCTCATATTCAGTCTTAAAAAGGTAACTTTTGCTGACTTTCAAAGTAATCTGTGGCAATCGCCGTGTAGATAAAAATCATTGGTTTTGAATGAATAAAACTTCTTAAGCGGAACTAAATACTAAAGCGCATTAATCTTAATTGGTTATCTTGACTGAAGGCTCCAAAGGAACAATAAATTATCTGACACTTCAAAGGAACAATAACTCTCAAGAAACCAAATAGTATAACATCGGGTAGATGAAATGCAAATGACACTCGAACCAAGACACTATCAATCAAACTACAGTATAGTAACCCCTTTTCAGCTCTTGGACAATCTTATACAATAACCAGAGTTGCCAACAATTCTTCTACAATAAAGACATGGGTTTTAGCTTAAAGTGGCAGTTAGTACGGATTCTCTGTAACCGTCAAAATTAGCTGGCCTCGGCATGTCTCTAAGTTTTTATTTTTATTTTATTAGAATTAATCCTCATTTCACACAAGTAACAGAAAAGGAGCAAATGTGCCGACAGAATGCACCGTTGACAGCGTAACAGCAACGTTGGTATTACTGTTTAATAAAAACGCTAAATTCGTATTACATTGAAATAGTGTCTAATAATTACAATTTATAAATTGAGTCAGCACACACACACACGCACGCAAGCACGCACGACCACAAATACCAAACAATCTATAGATATACATTTGTTTTAGTTTCATGAATATTCCGTTCTTGTTGGGGATTTATTTTCAGATTGCATGGGTTATGGATGAATGAATTAACTTTTCATTATGAATCACTAAAACAAATATTAAATTGATTTTTTAAAAATTATATGGGTATCGACACAAGAAATTAGATGGATATATGTTCTGGCTCACTTCTTTCAGCTATGAATAATTTTCGGCACCCACCCACCCTCCCTCAACCTTATACCATAAATATTTTTTTAAATCCTAGACTACGATGTCTCAACACCAAATTTACCCCCCTCCCCCCCCCCGAAACCCCCCCCCCCAAAAAAAAAACCCCCAGAGCAAAACAACAACAAAAACAACGATTATTTCAGGTGTTTCGGCTATTGCTTTTCAGACCGAGAACACTAGCTCACTTTTTTCAGCCATTGCTGGTATTTCAGCTATTTCGGCTATTGCTTTCTACAGACCAAGAAATACAGAATATAGTATCCAACATCTAATATCCAGAAGATAATATCCAACAGATAACATCTTGCAGACAAAATCCAGAAGATAATATCCAACAGATAATATCTAGCAGATAATATCCAGAAGACAGAATTCAATAGATAATATCTGGAAGATAACACCCAACAGATAATATCTAGTAGATAAAAGCCAACACATAATATCAAGAAGATAAAATGTAGAGAAGATTATATTCAACAGATACTACTCAGAAGACAATATCCATAAGATAATAGCAAACAACTAGTATCTAGCAGATAATATCCAACACATACTATCCAGAACATAATATCTATCGTATAAGATCCAGAAGATATTATCCAACACATACTATCCAGAACATAATATCTATCGTATAAGATCCAGAAGATAATATCCAAAACATGCTATCCAGAACATAATATCCAATAGATAATATGTAGCAGATAATATCAAGAAGATGTTATGTAGAAGATAATATTGAAAAGATAAATATCAAGAAGATAATATTGAAAAGATAATATCAAGAAGATAATATTGAAAAGATAATATCAAGAAGATAATATTAAAAAGATAATATCAAGAAGATAATATTGAAAAGATAATATCAAGAAGATAATATTAAAAAGATAATATCAAGAAGATAATATTGAAAAGATAATATCAAGAAGATAATATTGAAAAGATAATATCAAGAAGATACTATTGAAAAGATAATATCAAGAAGATAATATTGAAAAGATAATATTAAAAAGATAATATTAAGAAGATAATATGGAGACAGATAAGAGGTAAAAATCAAGCAAATAACATCCAACGGATAATATCCAAAAAGAAAGTTTTCAACAGATAATATGCAGAAGGTAATATCCAACAGACAGTATCCGTAAAGTAATATCCATTGGACAACATCCAGAAAATAATGTCCCATTGATAATATCCTGAAGTTTATATTCAACATATAATGTCTAGCAGACAATATCGAGATGATAATATGCAGAAGATGATACCCAACAGATAATATTCAACATGTAATATCCAGAAGATAGTATCCAACAGATAATATTCAACATGTAATATCCAGAAGATAATATCCAATAGATAATATCTAACAGATTATATCCATAAGATAATATCCATAAGATAATATCTGACAGTTATGATCTAACAGATAATATCCAGAAGATAGTATCCAACATTATATATCCAACGGAAAATATTCAAAAGATAATATACATAAGATATAATTTAACCTTTTAGGTCAAGGACCACATAATTGAAACATTTTTGGGTATCGACAATAAGCATGTAATTATCTTTTCTAAAATCTGTTTCAGAGCATTTTGTGGAAAAAATCCTCTTTTTCTTTAACTTTTCTTCTTTGTGGTCTTTTATGAATGTTAAAGTTCTTTATGTTCTTTGTTTCTATTTTGTATACCACATACACGAAAAGATCTAAGGAGAAAATTAACATTATTGATCCAATGTTTTTAATTGTTTCTATTTTGTATGCCACATAAACGAAAAGATTTAGGGACAAAATTATTATTATTGATCCAATGTTTGTAATTGTTTCTATTTTGTATACTACATACACGAAAGGATTAATGGAGAAAATTATTATTATTGATCCAATGTCTTTAATTGTTTCTATTTTGTATACCACATACACGAAAACATTTAGGGAGAAAATTATTATTATTGATCCAATGTTTGTAATTGTTTCTTTGTTTCTTTTTTTCTAATTATTAGATGTCTTTATCTTCTTCCAGGTCTACAACGTCTCCTACAAAATGTCGTCTGCCATGTTTTCTATGCCTTCTGTGTATTGCAGGATGTAAAATCTGTGTATTGCAGGACGTAAAATCTTTTTTATTTATCTAGCTAAACCTCCAATTGTGTGTCTAGCATATCTATCGCACTTTTTTTCGATTTCTAGTTTGTTAGATATAAATCTTTAAGTTTCTTCTGTCAACATTTTTCCGTCCATTTTCAACAAACTTTCTTGTACAGCACCGTTTAGTTCCAAATTTTGTATTTCTTCGTTTCTGGTATTCTCAAAACGAGGCAAATTTCCTGAAAATGGTTATAAATTCACCAGACGAACCATTCCTGTTGGTCCTAAAATTACTTAAATGTTCAGTGTGTCTTCATTCTATATAGGAAATATTAAGAAACGTGACTGCTAGTTGCTTTTTCCTACTACTAATAACCGAGCTTTCTGTAAGTCACTTCGCTCCAACCTGTTGGGATCCGCTGCTTGGAGCCTTCGACAGCTTAATAAATTGGAATAAATTGGATGTAACAAGTTTTATTACTCGGCTCCAGGCAGCCACTTGTTCTAATATTTCCAATATATTTAATATTTCCAAGTTAATCTTGAAATTACTCGCAACTAATTCGTAAATAATTCAATATTTATGCTCGAGACCAAAAAAAGTTTAAATTATGTGGTCGTTGGCCTAGTCATCTAAATTATATCTCCTGGATATTATCTATTGGATACTATTTTCTGGACATTATCTGTTCGATATCATCTGTTGGGAATCTCTACTGGATATTAACCTCTACATATTATCTGTTTGATATTATCTTCTCGTTATTATCTGTTAGATATTATCTGGTAGATATTATCTCCTGGATATTATTTGTTGGATATTATCTTCTTGATATTATCTGCTGGATATTATCTAATATATAGTATCTGCTAGATATTATCTTCTGGATATTACCTACTAAATATCATATGGCGGTTATTATCTGTTATATATTATCTTCTGGATATTAATTGTTGGATTTTATGTTCTGAATATTATCTGTTACATATTATCTTCTGGATATTATAGTCCGAATTTGATCTTTCCGGTATTATCTTCTGGGTATTATCTGTTGGATACTAACTGTTGTATATTATCTTCCGGATATTATCTATTGAATATATCTTCTGAATATTATCTGTTGGATACTATCTTCTTGATTGTATCTTCCGGATTGTATCTTCTGGATATTAATGTTGAAGATCATGTTTTTTATATTATCTTATGAATATTTCTATTATTTGTTGGATATTATATTCTGTATTATCTATTGGATTTTATCTGTTGAATATTATCTGTTGGATATTATCTACTGGAAATTATTTGCTAGATATTATCTTCTGAAATGTGTCTGCTACATATATTATCTTCTGGATGGTATATGTTGGATAGTATCTGTTGGGTATTGTCTTCTGGATATTATATGTTGGATATTATCTTCTGGATTGTATCTGTTCAATATCCGGGATATTTTCTGCTGGGTATCACCGTCAGATATTATCTGTTGGATGGTATCTTCTGGATAGTATCTCTTGAATATTATCTTCTAGATATTATATTGTGGATGTTGTCTTCTGATTGTTATCTATTGGATATTGTCTTCTGGATTTTAGCTATTAAATATTATCTTCTTTATTTCTCGATCTGCAAAAAGATATAATGGAAGTAGCTGAAGTAGGCGAAATAGTGAAATATCTGCAATTGTTTAAGAAAGTGAGCTAGTGTTTCTGGGTCTGTAAAAAGTAATAGACGAACATATATAAAATATGCAAAACAAAATTAGGGTTGTGGCTTTTGAAATAACATATTTGGTGTGTTGGGTCATGGTGGCCTAGGATTTTAACAGAAAAAAAGATATTTATCGTGTGGGGGTTCAGGTGGTAGGGTGGTGTGTGTTGATAACCGAAAGGAATGATCCAGGACATATATCATTCTAACTACTGACAGAAGTTACAACAATGTGCTCATCAACATAACTCAAATATCCGAAAATATGGCCTGTTTGGAGGAAGAGTTATTTCCCTTTACGAAATTATTATTATTTTGAATAAATATTCTTTTATTTTACAGAACAGAACAATTAGCAACACTACTTTTACCTCACGTGGTTTAAATAAAAATAGTAGCAATTGTAACTACCTAAACTCTAATGACAGTATTCCTTTATTTATTAATTTGGTGACTTTATAATAAGAAAAACAACGTTTTAGAATTAAACAAATGAGGCACAGTGGACCAGTAATAAAAAGGCTAAGAAATCATGACAATGACGAGAACAAATAGATCTGTCATTAATCCAAATAACACACTGAACTAATCCGCAGTGGTTAATTTTTATATATCCTGACGAAAGATTCTTGACTTCACATAAACTGTGCATTATTTGCTTAATTCTAAGAGGTGGTGGTGACCATAAGTACAAGATTGAGCAAAGCTAAACATTCAGTAATAAAGTGTAGACATGGAATGACGAACAGAAAAATGCTCATTGCATTGTCAAGAATATGGCTGCTATGTTGTCATCTTCATCCTTCTATTTTTACATCCAATGTAATACGTAATAAATATTTCACACTACCTTCACTACTAACATTTCCAAAAACTAGTCAGATAAATCAGTCCCCCAAATCTGTGTTGATACTGATGGACTATTTGTGGGTATGAATTCACCTGTTCATTAAAATGTGCAATTTTGCTTCATACAAATGTATCCAGAACACACCCGTATATAGTTTAGATACTTACCGGTATTTGGTCACAGCCGTATGTAGCCACGAAATTCAAAATGGCCACAGGACTTAGGGTTGTGTTATTCCACGTGGATTTACATGTCGTCAAACATAGGATCTGATCCAGAAATATTCTGTACATATCGCCAAAAGGATCATTCAACCGACGGTAGCTCAAGAGACGCGAGAAATACCGGTAAGTGTTTAAAATCTACACCGATACGTTTTGCGGACAGATCTGTCTGCAAACGGTTGGACGATTTTATGAATAGGTGATATCATACCCACAAATAGTCCATCGGTATCAACACAGATTTGGGATGTTTATTTATTAGACTATCAAAAAACAACATCAACAAACAGAACAACAGCAATAATAATGAGAAGAAGAAGAAGAATATGAAGTAAAAGCACAATAACAACAACAACAACATTATAAACAATAATAATAATAATAATAATAATAATAATAATAATAATAATAATAATAATTGTATAATAATAATAATAATAATAATAATAATAATAATAATAATTGTATTATTATTATTATTATTACTACTACTACTATAACTATTAATACAGCACACAATAATCAGCAGCAGCAGCAGGATCTCAACTCATGTTAACATACTGATTCATATACCAGTTGATTTTCAGACATAAAATAAGTAGTATTGAAATATATGTTTGTCAAATGTAATGTAAATAGTTTACAATTCCCAGTCAAAACTTCAGTAATTTTACCTTAGATATAGGTCATGATCACCATTGCATGACATGAACAGTCAAAATTTCAGTAATTTTGCCTTAGATATTGGTCATGATTCCCATTGCATGACATGAACAGTCAAAATTTCTGTAATTTTACCTTAAATATAGGTCATGATTCCCATTGCATGACATGAACAGTCAAAATATCTGTAATTTTACCTTAGATATAGGTCTTAATTCCCATTGCATGACATGAACAGTCAAAATTTCAGTAATTTTACCTTAGATATAGGTCATGATCACTATTCCATGACATGAGCAGTCCAAAATTTCAGTAGTTTTACTTTACATATAGGTCTTGATTCCCAACTTTGATATATAAACTGTACATACACATTTCATCGCAAGGTTTATAAATCTGACAAAAAGGTGTCTTTAAAGTATCCCCTATTATAATTAATCACCCAACGCAAAGTATGTTATAACACTAGACAGCGAGTGATATAAGTAATATAAAATTTAAAAAAATACGGTGCACTATTCTTTTTATTAGAAAATACTTGACTGTTATCTCATAGTTTAAAAATAACTTTATCTCTTGTATGCCGAATTAAAATGGATGCATGGATGAATGGATGGATGAAAGAGGGTGGTTGTGCTGCATGTCACCTTTTCATCTGGAGTTGCCTCCAAGTTCAGTGGCATTCATACCTATTTATCATACTGAACCTGCATGTGCATTCATACCTATTTATCATACTGAACCTGCATGTGCATTCATACCTATTTATCATACTGAACCTGCATGTGCATTCATACCTATTTATCATACTGAACCTGCATGTGCATTCATACCTATTTATCATACTGAACCTGCATGTGCATTCATACCTATTTATCATACTGAACCTGCATGTGCATTCATACCTATTTATCATACTGAACCTGCATGTGCATTCAAGTAAAAACCAAGCTGGAAAAAACAGGCACTACCTATATTATAATAATATTTTGTATCTAACGTTCTTGGTTTGAATGTCTCCGTCAGCCAGAGATGAGAAAAAAACTGTGCTCTGCAACATAAAGTTTACGTTGTTTGCCTAAAATCTTACTACATGAAATGAAGAGAAAAAGATTTTTGGGCTGTCCAATGAAAATGTAAGTTCGAGGAATGCAGCGACACATTTAATCATTTTTTAAGGTATATACACAAAGGTTGAAACATTGATGGATGAAAGATTATTACTATAATCTTTCCATATTTCACTTGCTGTAAAAGTGCATGAATAAATAGGAATCAACTGAATGTTTGCATTACTAATTAGGGGCCGCGGTGGCTTCATAGTTAGTGTGTTAAACTCGTGACCAGGAGGGTGCGGGTTCGAATCCTGCAAAGATCAGGCTTTGCCAGCCGCTGTGGTGTGTCACTGGGCAAAACATTTTACTCCAACTCCCTTGGCTCGATATAATCTTTGATGTGTTGATGTGCCATTAAACGCCAAACTAAACAAAATTACATCATTAATTATCACGGTGTCATTTTTGACTATATACAATGTTGCAGGCACTATTGTATCTAGACATGCAGGAAAAGCAAAACATCGTCATCTGGAAGTTCCAAAGACCACAAAAGTGTTATAACATATTATAATAGCAGAAGTCATTTGGTTTGATAACCTAATATGTTCAACAATTAGTTTTAGGATTATCTAACTTGCACTAACTTGAGAAAAAGACTTGTCCAGTAATTGGGTTACAAAAGACTTGTCCAGTAATTGGGTTACAAAAGACTTGTCCAGTAATTGGGTTACCACAGTAATTGTGTAGAGAACTGGAAACTCCAAAAGGAATTTGAGAGTACCCGACCCTGCTTGTTTCATTATATTTCCAGATACCAGAAAAACTGTTTTAACGGACCTTTGATTTCAACTGATACCTATCCGTTTCCTCTCTTATGTGTTATATGGGCCTATTATTTCCTATTTGTAAATATGGCTTTCAAAAGTTTCCACGTTATGACCCGGAGCATGGACCCCAGGTGAAAAGGACACACAGAGGAACTGATGCTGACTGCACAAGTTAATTCCCCTTGCCATGATAAGTAAAATTTATATCTACTGTTAGAATAAGCCTATGAAAAATGCATAATTTATGACACAGGGGCCAGTAATCAGGGCGTAAGGAGATGACCAGTGGCTAATGCTTGTTGCACAAATGACTTGGCTATCCATACCGAAAATGTGTGTGTATGGTCATTGCGATTGAACTCACAAGTTGCGGCAATGTTAGTTTAAGAAAGAAAGCTATGGTTCTACTTATGCAATATTCAAGAAATGAAAGCAAACTTCGTGGCAAATATGCATTCAATTCTATAAAAATCTGTAGAATTCATTATGATCAGAAAGAAGCTTTCCCAGCCATGAAACTTAAGCATAGCAGGTTGAATCCAATTATTGTTGATAGTTACAGCCTTTAAGGGCTTGCACAAGCAAGTTTGAATTGACCACTCCGACGCGGAATGACATCAGCATCGCCACTTCTCGCATTTGTCTCCGAGAAGAGGCGAGAAAAAATGCATATTACGAACCTGTATAGCTATGACAACCACAATTGAAATATCAGTTAATAAATGTATTCATACTTAAAGTAAGATTAGTAAAGAAAATAGAAATACAAACTCATGCAATTAAGAAGGAGTATATTTAAACATACGTTTTTAATTTAACTACAATATAAACCATTATCGTGATGACAGGACTTTACACATTTATATATGTATAAAGATGTTAGATAAGAGATCTGATAACACTTTTATAAACAATTTGGGATTAGTTCAATTTTTTTTATAAAGTATTAAATACCTTACTGATATATAACAGATTGTTTGATATTTGCAAATTTCTTGATTTTCACCAAATTCTTTTGGGTAATTTGTTCTCATACCTCAAGAAATTTTTGGTTCCAAATCTTACCCTTTAGTCTGACAAATTTGAACGTGATACTCACATTGACTGATATAATGGTGCAAGATTTTAAAATGTAAATTGAAAATGATGATAAAACCTTACTTTTGAAAAAACTGGTCATATATATATATATATATATATATATATATATATATATATATATATATATATATATATATATAACACTTTTGTTAATTCTTAACTCTCCTCCCCTGACACGCGGGATCTCAATTTCTAAACAGAAACCTTGATTTTCACATGGTTTGGAACTATGTCGAGACTTTGTTCATAAGTTGTCCATGGATAGTGGAATTTTAATTGATTGGTGTTTGTGTGTTTAAAAACATATATAAAAATTTAAACTTCTATTTTACTGCTTTTTTAATCAGAAGAATTCTGTAAATCGCTGTTTGATTTACAGTCTGTTTTCGCAGCGTGAGCCAACCAAACATATTGACCATAAACACATGCATGTACACACATCAAAAGTAATCTGACACACGCCCGCTGCATGCGGCAATTCTCTCAGTGAAGCAGAGAACCAATGTTTGGTTGGATTGCATTAGGAATTGTATCGCACCAAAAAATCAAGCAGACTGACATGTTCATTTCTCGAGTGTGACCTTTTCTCTTGTTTCGCACTCGGTCGGAATATCATGACCTGGAAGAGAAATTGCAAACCTACTACACACTACGTTGCTCCTCCACCTCGCATTATTAATATGTTCAACCGTCACATTATGTCTGTTTCATGTTTCATTCTGGGGCAGACGACTTCAAGTATGCAAAGCATATGATATACAGCATGCTCTCTCGGCAAGAATCAAAGGAAAATCTGTCATCTCCGCGACTTAGCTACAAATCAGACGCGATTTCTATGCGTTTCTTAGTGAAGATTGTTATTTCTGAATTTATGTCAGACCTCCCATCTGATTCCCGCTAAAAATAACCGCCTACTGATAAACCGACGTTTTTTGTCATAAATGCTGTTGATTAGAAACGCAAATGTGGCAACATGCAAAGTTGAAGGTGGCGGATCTTTACCCCATGGTGAGACGGCCTTCAACAAATCCTTATCATGGTGTTGCCTGATTCATCTGCCGTAAACATTCAATAGATGGATCGCCCACTCCGCCCACCTATTAGTCGAAATCAAACCCTTTTAAATTCCCCAATTAATTGCTGACCAACACTATCGCTTGGAAGTTTAAGTCATGATGAAATCTCTGCTTCCGTAAGAGTTTTCAGGTCCATAGTTTCGATATCTAGGTGTCTGTCGATATGAATATATGACATAAACGGTTTGAAATAGTCACAACATAACTCATCTAAGATGTTAATAATTTGTTTTTTAAAAAAAAGGGTGAATTGTGCATGGAAAACAGCTATTTCATAAAGTATGCAACGCTAATTATTTCGATTTTTTGTCTATATCATTTCGAGGAAATGGGAACAAAGCACCTTTCCCAAGGACACACTGAGGCAGCCGGCGGGTATGGAATCCGCGACCCTTGGATTACGAGTCAGACGCCCCACTAACTGTGCTACCGCGGAACCCTAATTATTTGGCATGAGCGATTTTCGCAACGGCGATACTTCAGTTTGGCAGTTATTTCGTTGACGTCTATCAGTCCCACGGTAGCTGATAAATACTACAAATACTAATACTAATTTTACATTCTTTTAACGTTATAGTATTTTATTTTTTTGCACACATTTTGTAAAATAGGCATATTTTCCGATATAATATTGTCTCCATTAATTTATTGGAAATCACATCTTGTCTGACTAATCGATAACAAAGTGAATAGTTTCGTCAATCTCTTTTCATTTCAAATTTGAAAAGACATGACCAAGAAAAATTTTAAACTTCCAGTATTTTTAACATATAAAGGACTTCATGCGTGTTAACACGGGACACAAATAACTGTTTCATGAACATGGAATCATTTAATACAAGCCAATCCACTTGTACAGGATCCTCGACATTCCAGTAAACATTCACAAAAACCCCAACCCCAAAACAAACAAAAACAAAAGACATTGCAGTGAACGATAAACAATGCCTATTTACCCATTCATGTAATTAAAGTCACTAAATCTAGCAGTAGTTGAACGGTATTAATTTCCATTATGTGTCTGTCTAGGTTGGGTTTTTGAAACCGGGCGGTTGCACCTCTACTGCTGAGAGGCCAGCCCTCGCGGTCAAAATAATGCAGTACATAATTGATCAATCATGTGTCTATCGTTCACTTCTACAGAAAATGACACCAGTGAGTTAATCTAAGTTTTGTTTCAACCACAGTCCTCTCTATAATTGATATGATTTTAAACTTCATTTCAGTAACAAGTCATTCATTATTAATATTTGGGATGATCTACGTTGTCGTTATGCAGTTTCATATTTGGTTAGGTTGGGGTATTCATTCTTTTCAGATTGGTATATTTACATTTTGCGAGTTGCATTATATAGACAAAAAAAATCTTGAATAATAAAGCTATTACGTGCGATTAATACACACAACTGCGATACATATTTTACAGGAAAACAACTTTTTTGATGAGCTGAGAGATTCGCCATTATATGCACTGTCTATTGTTAATTAAAAAGGCAGACTATTTTTAGTTCAGGAGTGTATTTGTCAGAGTTTAAAGCAAATAAATTCGCTCTAGTAAAGACACTACAAAGTAGTCCTTTTAAAACATTGAAACATTTGACAATCGCAGGTGCTATATAATTTTTTTTTATTTTTATTTTACCGAAAGCTTGAAACTAACAACCTACTAGAGACAACATCATTGCTCCTTTACGCGGTGCTGTTTTTTATGACATGGTTTGCATCTGTACTGGCTAAACGAAATGGAAACAAATGTTACTGCTCTTTGAACACTTTCATACACACCAGTTGAGCGTGCATTTGCATTTGCCCATTGATTCCTTGCCAGAAGTCTGCATCTAGAGTGCTGCAACAGGAATGCAGACACGTTGAACCAGTCCAATTTCCTGTCTTACTAAAATCCCCGTTCCGTGCCAAAAGACTGTTCATTTTCTGGAAATAATACGAACTAGGCAAAATCTAGACGCGAGCGAAGCTTTGCTGGGCTTGTGTATACTTGCCTGACGTCAAAGTACGTCATGGGGATGTGACGAATTGTGTCTCGTGCACGTTCTTTGTATCCAGAAATGTTACTGAGTTGCAAGAACTATTTATTGATATTGCCGTTGAATTAAAAAAAGAGATAAAACCTCGGAGATTTTAAACAATAAATACGTCCCAATGTCCAAAAATTACGAATACTTGATCGTTTTCCTTCGTTTTTTTTTTTCCGTGATCAGACATGCGCAAAACACAGGAAGATATTGGCGGCGACTATATGTACTTCCGGTGTCAGTGTTTTCAAACTGCTGAGGTGTAGCTTTTGCATACTTGGTTTTACTTATATGCATTATCTAAAGAAATTGCTGCATGCTTTATTTTACTTCTTCGCATTATCTAATTAAATTGCTGCTCGATCGGGGCCTGTCTCTCACATCTGCAGTGACATACCATTATTGACGCAGCAAAATTAAACGACGTTTTCAGTATTTGTATATCTTGTGTTTTGCAAAGCAGAATTAAACATATTTAAAGGACGACAGGTAAGTCTGTTTGGTATGGATACAATTTTCAATCATTGATTTTCATTCGCACCGGTTATCAAAGTCATCTGCTGACCAAAACACTGTAAACAACTGATTACAAATATGCCGCAGATTAGAAAAGAAATTGCAGTCAGTCAGAAATCGCCAGAATACTGCAAGTAAACAGGTGTGCAATATCAAGACTAATGAAGCGTTTCAAAGAGCGAGGAAATGTGGAGAATTTTTGAGAACCGGGGAAGGAAGAAAATAATGGATGAAAGAGCGAACCGTACATTTAAGCGGATTGTGAAAGAAAATCAACGAAGGTTTCCACAAGAAGTGTGCCAAGAAAGCTCCATTTCAATGGCTTTAAGAAACATCCAGTTCGGTAAACAATTACTGTGTCATAATAAAATAGAAATAACCGCGTAGTTTGGTGTAGAGGAAAGTTACACTTGAGTGTTATTGACTTGAGAAAAGTAATTTGTTTTAGATAAAACCCAGGTGGTCATTTGAAAGACAGTAGAGTGTATGTATGGAGAAAAGCCGATGAAGCTTACCGACCAGATTGCGTCGGAGTTAGAGGTGACAACAGTAAAATGTCGGCCATGTTTTGGGGCTGTATTAATGCTCAAAACGTTGGAACTTTGGCCGTTGTGGATGAAATTATTAGCACCGAGAAGTACATATGGATCCTGGATACTCATTTATGACCAGTAATTTCAACAGTTTTTGGAAACAGACCATTAAATTCCACGATGACAATGCTTCTTCACATAAATCTGCACGTTGTATTTCATGCAAAACAGCAAATAGATTAACTTGTTTCAACTGGCCCAGTGAATCACCATATCTAAATATTATAGAAAATGTATGGAGAACTTTGAAAATCCAACTTAGGAGGAAAGTACAGAACATAAGAAATAGAAATGGCCTCATTAAATCAGTGCAAAATATATGGAGGTCATTGACTCCAATCTATATGAAAAGCCTCTACGATTCTGTTTTGATGACAATTATCCATGTAATTCATGCTAAGGGGCATATCACATAATACTGATGATTTCAAGTATGTACCTTTCTGTCTGTTTATGTTGTTAGAACTTTACATGGCACATGGATTTCTCAGTAAGGCAATGTTACTGGCGTTTGTTGCGTCAACGATAGCATGTCACTGTATATACCTGTTCTGGTTTAATTCGAGATTATAAAATAGCACAAATACTTGCTTACTTAGTTACTTACTTACTTACTTACTTACTCACATACACGTATATACACACACACACACAACACCAAATGAAAGTCTTTACAAACTGCACAGGAATATAAAGATCGTGATGGTCAAGAAATGTTGTATAAATGAAACAAAAACTGAAAAACAACAATGTAAAGCTGGTGTGAAACAAGTCCTAGCACTCTCGGAATCTACCAATTCATTTCTCAAGGGCACAAAGCTACATAGGACGATTAAACAAACGATATTTACCGTGACGATTCAAAGTTGCACTATTTTCTACCATGTATCTTAAGTCAACGCTCAAAACACAAGGCGGAAAATATTTCATGTCTCTTACTGTTTGAGTTTTTGGATATGCAAATATTACAGTGGTATTATGTAACAATCTGCATAGTAAGAAAATATTGGCAAAGTTGTCCTAATAACGACATTTTACTTTTACTTCAAATAAATTAAACTTTCTCTGAATTAGTGCCTTTATATACCCAGTAACATCTTCCTCCCCAAACTAAATGAAGAGCTGATTGGTATGGTGTTCATAACGTCAAGAAAGTTTAGTACCTAACGGAAAGTTATTGGGAGGTACAGTTGCTCTCTTGCATACTCATTCTCGATTTGTTCCTTTTTAGTTATCCATATTCCATAGAAGAAAGGAATCATAACTATTTTAATGATCGTTTGAATCTTTTCTATCTGGAGAAAAAATGTATTTGTCGCACTTTTTTGCATTTATGATCTGGCCTCCTTCTACCAAAATCTTCAAAAGTTTGCGCACAAGTGTTGTTGCAAGAGAATTAGTAAACTTACATTGTGTAGTGACACAGCAGCCGGCTGTTTCTATGAAGAAAATATATGATGCAACTACACTAGTCTGTACCGCAAAATCTTGTCTGGATAATTTGGTCATCATCAATGTTGATGATGTTTTATTTGTTGGTAGTAGTGGTAGTAGTGTTTCGATGTATTATCTTATGCTGATTGGTACTCAAAAACAAAATGCTTGTGTACAGCCTCCTGTTGATTTTAATCAGAATTGGCAAAAATGCATCCGCAGATGATCAACATATTTAACTTTGGAAGTGCTAATCACTTGATGAACTCTATCTTCATTGTGTACTTAATATACATACTTTTATAGTTGCTTTTAACACAACGTTCCTATTAGAAATTTTAATCTCTCGAAGTTTTCGACAAGAATCGTTTCCCACCTTGAGACAACTGTATTTTATTTTATGACTTTGTATTAATTTTAGGGGAAACCACAATAAATTGTCTACTTTTTAACTTTGCCGGTATACACGTGCTACTATTTGTACACAGACGATCGTATCACGAAAATATATGTTATGAAAATACAGACAAAGAACTATTGTTATAAAGATGATATTGCAAGACTGCATCATCTAAAACTGGTAAACACATAAGTTGTACACATTTTTTTTAAAAATGGTGTCATTTTAATTTCTAAAATCTTTTTTTAAAGTTAAATGAATCAACTCCAATATCACACTTATTGTAGGGCTGGTCATACTAAGAGGAAACTGTTACGGGTATGTGATTATAGGAAGTATATGTTTGACTCTCTTTTTCGTATTTCACTGTTTATATAGTGAGAAAAGGAATACGAACGTTACTCGGCACGTGACTCGACACACTCTCTACTGTGTTTTATTAATTAACAATACTTGTTAAAATTTTCATCCCATGTGTGAAATAATAAAAAAATAGATGCTTAGATAATCACTCAAGAGTGACTTGACAAATGGGGTATAGAATCAGTCTAGTGACCATCATGCTTTAAAACCATTCTGCTGGCTTTATATGATATGATTTCACTAACGATGCGAACAAAAACTGCGATTTCTGACAATAATGTATAATGAACGCAAGTAACTTTTTTTGTACCAAAAATAAATTTTCATCACTTTTCAGCCTGTGCACAAATAATGCCAGTTTGGTTTCTGTATGAAACAGCGACATTACCTCAGTATAGGTCCGGGCGAATTTGCATATGCTAGAGGCATTTGTTTGATTTTTTATTTTTCATTACTGACCTGTTACAAAGTTCAATTTGACAAAATATGGCTCTTATCAACGTCTTCTTTTCTTTTTGGTTTTTGTTTTGTTATCTTTTCTTCTCTGTAATTAAAGTTTGATACCCGAAACGATAACAAAAGCTGCTGAGTGGAATACCTCCGAATCAGTATGAGAGCCGTGGTTAATCCACCTGATCAGCGGAACAGCCGCGATAGAAGATAACATATATTGTTTGAAGTCTATCCGAGCTATCTTATGCACCAGACTTCTGAACTCACTTCTTGTTACTGCGTCTGTTATTTTTTTAGAGCCAATAGGCTGCGTGGTAAAATTGCTTTTCTTTTCTGAATGATTGAAAGTTTCCCTGTCTACAGCCATGGAAAACTGCCATCATTTACACGTGGAGAAAGGTTATTCATATAATTGTCTTAACATATTTAGCTGGATGAGGCTAACGCCGAGTTGAACGATCCTAGCTTTAGAAGTTCACTTTTGCGACAACTCAAACATCTAATTCTCCATCGAATTAACACTGTCTGACTCTCTCTTTTCTTCTTTTCTTTCACTGCTTAATATATATATATATATATATATATATATATATATATATATATATATATATATTATTTGTGTGAATATATATATATATATATATATATATATATATATATATATATATATGATGTAAGTGAATATATATATATATATATATATATATATATATATATATATATATATATATATATATCCCCTTTTTGTGTGTTGATCGCATGGTTGGCATATAACACTGTGATGGACATCATTTTCATTTGGTGAGATATATTTTTGGATTCTTAATCTATGATGATTTCACTGCACGATTATGCGGGCGAAGTTGAAATATTCATATGCACGCAATGCATTCACCAAATGCACCTTGCAAAGGGGATTTTATTGCCATTGCATTCGCGTAACTCAAACGTCTTTACTACACCCACCGGTTCATCATATAGGAGTCATGACTGCAGCGTATTTATAATGAAGTTATTGCAAATTCCAATGACTTGTATCAGACAAAACATTAAGCAGGCAACCACCTTCCATGAACAATATGCCGCTTATGTCTGCCTTACACTAAATTTTTTAGTTAGGTAACGTCTGTAAAAGATATACAGTTATCTCTCAAAGATAGAGACGCACTAATTATTGCATTTATTCTTAGAAAATAAAGAAAAAAATCTAGGCAGGTATACAGGTTCTAGCTCTCATTAGGTGTATGATTTCAGATTTACGCACTCACACAAAGGAACTACTCCCAAGGGGGAGGATCCATGACATTGCACTATAAGATGTACTAGTAGCTGTGCGGAAATGTCTTCTTTAAATTTCCACTTAAATTGGGATAGCGCAGTAACTATCATTGTTATACCTTCTCCCACTGCAAATAAGGAGACAGCGTAAATTTATTGAATATCTCAATATAAGAAATATTGACTTGTTAAAATTTACAACATGGTTTGTTGTTGGGTTTTTTCCGGTTTTTTTTCTTCACTTTTGCCCACTATTAACTTTAACCGCGTAAATTTTGCCTCAAATAATCCATATCTCAGTTGCCGTTGTTGAGCTCCAAAATGTAACCTAACACCAAATTGTAACCTCCAAATTGTAACCTAACACCAAATTGTAACCTACCACCAAATTGTAACCTCCAAATTGTAACCAAACACCAAATATAAACGGTTGCATTTTGCGCTAATGCAAATTATAACTGTTTTGACGCAAAACGTAACAACCTGCTGCACATTGTAATCAAATACAAGATGAAACTATTTACATTTGTCCTTAACACAAACAGTAAAGAAAAATGTGATCAATTACATCTGAGTTAACGTTAATTGTAATGATTGATGCCAATTAATTTCCGTACTGCAAAGAGCAATCTTAACGCTAATTGTGTAGTATCATTTATTTTGATCCTTTTTAAGAAGGGGGGGGGGGGGGGGGGGCGCGCGCGGTATTGGTGAATTCCATATTTTCGATTGGGAATGGGCCCTGACCTCCAATAACTATTATTTAGTATGCGTGGGAAGGTTAGAGGAAACTGTGTAATCTGGGAATCGAGAATAAGTCACATAGCATCTCCGTACTGAAAGCTGAGTAACATAAACATCCGAGCAGAGAATTAGTCATATGTGATCTGTGGATGAGCATGTACTAAGGAGATCATGGTGGGAAAATTGAGGATCTTCATTCGGATATGATCTAGTAGATATTCGGAAATTTTGCTTCATATTCACAGAACGTTAGTACTATACAGAATATATAGAAGATAAAGGTTGGTACTTTAGAAAAGTACCAATAGAGGACGCAAGAGTAATGGCATGTAACAAAGTTGTAACTGAGGTTAATTAGCATGAAATGTGTGAAAAGGAAGGAATTTATTTTGTTTGTTACATATAATTTTTTGTTTTAAAGATTATTTTTGAACACATTATTTTGCATTTGAAGTGATAGCGCTTTTTGGTATGGGACAGAAAAGTCTTATATTTGGTAGCAGGTACGAGAACGTTTTATAAGCACATACAGAAGAGTATGATAGAAGCAGAAGTAAAAGGAAAAATGTAATTACAGAAGGGATAGGTAACTATTACCTACGTTTTCTTGTAATAGCAACAGGCGCCGCTGCTAGAGGGCGCTTGCGATCAAGATTAACATTTTCTCAAAATGGCAACCTCATTAAACTTATAAAACGAACAAATACGCTCACCTACGCCTGTTTTTTTTTGGTGTTTTTTTTGTTTTTTCTATTTAAATACCTTGGAGTTCTTTTTACGAGAATAATGGTAAAAGGCGTGCGAATATTTGCGTAAAACCCACGAATTATGTCTTTGTTAAGGGTCACCCATGACAGCAAGAACCGTAACTCCTCCCTGCACGTGGCTACGTAACAAATGTAAACAATGACAACAGTACGACATAAATTGGGTTAAAAAACACACGAAAACTTCATTTTATAAAATGCAGACGTTTATGCCAAGGAATCAGATTATACAAACGTAATGTCAGTCATTATACTAAATTTATTACAAACTTTTAGTACAACTTATGTTGTGTAGTGTATTTTCGAGGTTAGACTCGACATATGCGACTGCAAGAGAGATATTATCACAGTCAGACCATCTACTCTAGTTAAGATTTTTATCTAGAGTACCTGGTATTCATATTAAAATTTTCATGTTTAGTATTGGCGAATAAGATGTAAAAGTTAATCCATTTTGCAGAATTTGGAATAAAAGAAAACCATTTCATGTCATTTTTTGTGTGAATATCAATATGAATAGTGTCATAAAGAAGAACCGAAAATCAATAGCGTTTCTCTTTTTAACAAACATAATCATAAATATCTTTTGACCACCAACTCAGTGCCCGTTTCTTTTTTCTCTGATTCCACATTTTAACACTTGTCTCTACTTCATGAACTGTGCAATATAGCTCAAAATATTGGTCAGAATAAAAAAAGTTTGGTCATTGATTTTATTTTAAAGATATGATAATTGACCAAAAACATATTATCATAGCTACATTTTAAAATAGGAATTTACTAAATCGTGATTTCAGATCAATGTATATATGTACAAGAACACTATAATGTATATGCACTATTGGTTTTAAGAGTAACAAATAATTTCAAATTGTGTATGACTCAAGAACATGGTATTTCATGCAAACACTTTAGGGGGCGCTTGATAAAAAGGCACAGAAAGGCTTCAAAAGTACCTGGAACATAGAAAAAGTAAATTTATTCTTAAAGCTGAATGTTCACAAAACATTTGTATATAACCATATGTAAGAAATATGCAAACTGCATTATGAAATAACATGAGGTCAAAAATTTACAAAAAGTGACCAAAGACCAATATTCAAATTGGTGGACTGTGCATGTGTTTGGACGCTTCCTGTGAATGTATTTCAAAAGATATAATAACGATGAGTTCATTTATGAATTGTGCACACTCAAATTATGCAGAAAACATTAAATTTTCATATATTCTATAATTCTGAAACAATTCATCCCCTGTTGCTTCTTGCAAGTGTATACATATTCCATAGGGAACACGGTGATGAAATAAAGCTCAATGGAATAACTTAACATATGTATGTAAGCATAAATAATGATAGAAGGCTGAGATGAAATATAAGTATGTCTATTAAGTATAAAAAAAAATGTAACTTGAGAGTAGGACATGTTGGTTCTGACATCAGATTTCACAATTGTAGCATATTTCAATACTAAATCAGTTAAGGTTGTTAAATGTTAAAAGTCATGGTTCCTTAATTAAATATAATAGACCCAGATGTTTGCACTGTTCTTTCATTGATTAGAATCAAGGTACTACTGCTGTATATATATATATATATATATATATATATATATATATATATATATATATATATATATATATATATATATATATATATATATATAGATATATAATGAAAATTGCCTAACCATTAACAATAGAACTGACATTTTATTTTATAATTTTATTTATTATTTGTAGAAAACTGACAAAAATATAAATACAAAAGTATTGTGCAATTTTAAAATGTACATCACCTCTGTGGTGCTTCTTTTGAACTATTTATTTATGAAAATAATAAAAAATAATTTATTATTCCTAATTTTAAAACCTGATATTGTGAAATTTTACAATCTTAAAAAACTTTGTACAAGGACTGTGCAAAGGGGCATAATTCAATATTAATTCTAAAATGGAACGTCTATGGATTCACCGTTTGAATGCTGTCAGACATATCTGAAAAGTTCTAATTATAGATTATTTATAATTGTCATTGATAAAAATTCATAATATTTAATCAATTAAACACATTTAAAGCGAAATTAAACTGTTTGTCTCTATTTCTTCATATATGTTCTACCAATAAATAAGAAGAACTTGTATCTACCTACACCGTTGGAGGGTTTAGTTTTACTTTGACTATGATGAAACATCTCAACTCACAAGAGTCAGTTCTGCGCATGCTCAGCAGTTAGCATTTGGCGAAGAAAGCTTAAAGAAATCCGGTTATTTCACACCCTGGGAGACGAGCTATTCTATATCTGTAGGTTACTCTATTCAATTTACGGGGTGTGTGACGGGTACAGTATCCATTTATTATATTGTATCATTTTGTGTAAATATGAGAAAGACAGTCCAACAAAAGAAGTATTCCTTTACGTAAAGAATAAATACAGTCCCAAAACACACATCCGCCAAAATTAAAAAATAAATAAAAATAAAGGCATATATGGGTAACGTTGTATATCTCTTTAGATGTCTTTTTGTGTTAGAACCAGGCTGAAAGTATTATCTATATGCATTTTCCAAAGGCCTTTGACTTTACTTTCTTGTTTGAGTTTACAACATATGGAAATTATTTTCAAAATTAATACGAGAGCAACACGGGTGTAATAACATATACTATTGACTCAGATGTAAATACAGGTATACAGAAATAGAAACTTGAACTAGAAGTTGCAGCTTGTATGATTATTTGCTTTGAAATTCCACACCATCTAGTACAAGTCTTCCGGTCGAGAGAGTGACTTAGAAGAAATTTAAACTGTTTGTATTCAGGTGACAACGATATTGGTAAAGTTATATCGAAATATGAAAATATAGTGGGAATAACATAATGAAAATACACTAATCTGATGTATCCGATGACCCAATCGAAAGAAAAGTTTTGATGATAGTTATCCGAGTTATTATAATAGTCGTAGTGGTAGTGGTAACGTTGGTCTCTTTCATTGCTGTCGTCGTCAATATCGTCCTGGTGGAAGTATCAGCAGCAGCAGCAGTAGTAGTAGTAGTAGTAGTAGTAGTAGTAGTAGTAGTAGTAAAACTAATGGAAATTGGATGCTTATACGAATAAGAAGATCAAGGGAGGTTAATAAACAGCTTATTTTCTATGTTGATTCATGACAATTGAAAGCACTTTATAATTATGGCAGTGTTATATGTATGACGAGCAAAGAAGTGCATAGTATGAAAAACTTATTTAGCTTTACATGTCACTAGAATATATATCTAACTGAGAAGGGAAATTGAACCATGATAATACTTTAAGAAAAGAAAAAAAAAAACAGAAAAATATAGTGTTTGGTAATATAAATAATAGGTTTCAGTGAAAAAGCAGAGCAAGGATTAGTTTTAGTGCGTGGTCTTCACGTCATATTCCCGGCTATTTTCTAACTGCTTAAAAGAATGACGGAAAGTAAATACTTCATCTAAAATCCTTTTCCATTTAAGTCTTCCTAATAGAATATGTGCAAACAAAATGATATTCCAAGAAAACTGGCTTGAAAATCGTAAAGGCAAATTTTTATCGTCAAAGAGCTAGAGGGACATTAGGTGCGTTCTGCTGACTTTGCAATGATAGTAAATATGTCGATGCAAATGGAAAATTTTCTTACAATTTGTTACCAATCAGATATTTTATCTTTACCCAAGTGATTTTGCAGAACATCATTGTTCTGGGCTTTGAGGCAGACACACCAAGTGAGAAAAATCCAAGAACTAATTTTTTTTCTGAGTACTATACCAAAACGGACAACTGTCTTTTAAACATAAGTGTCCCTGACCTTCAGTAATTTTCCATGACTTATACGATGAGTCAGGCATAAAGTCCTAGACTGTAACGAATTTGTGTCTATAAGTTATAAAAAAACACCAACAACTGTCTTTTAGATATCGATTTTCTGGTGTAATTTTCCAAGACTCTCACTATGACTCACACAACAAGTGCCATGATGTCCCGAAGTCGCTATAGAAAGTAACCTTATAACGTCTACACAATTTATCTTTTCTATTGATTAGGAATAATTTACTATCAACCAAATACTTTTGTCTGCAGCTTGACGTTTTTCTTTTCTTCTGATATATGTTATTAGCTTTGGTTTGGCCATTTGTGAATATTACGCATTCTTCAGACGAGGCTCTAGATTTCTATAATTCAGATAGAAGTGATTCCGTCAAATTGTCTTATACACCGGGGTAAATTTAATTTACTTTCTTATTTGGGTAGATGCCCGCAGGAACCCTTTCAGATGTAATATTTTCTCAATATATGATATTAATAACACATGAAACATCTTAGCAATATGGACGAATTGTTAAGGTCCATGCCTACAGTGCCATTTACATGTAAGCTCAGATTGTTTGGTCATATATATTAAGTCAGGATACTTTTTCTATGATTCTACCGTCTATGAAGAACAATCCCGGATGCTTAAATAAACCTTTAAAAAAAAACAACCAAGTATAGAACTTTGTTGCAAACATTAATTTTGTAGTATAAATGGACTGAACAAATACAGGATATTTTCTTGTCCACTGGTTAATAACAGATACACCGTATGTACTCGCATATAAGTCAGATCAAACGTAGAACCAGATCTGCTGTCGCACAATACACAGGTAAATTTGGGTCTATACAGTTTGTTAGGAGTAATCAGTAGAACAAACAATATAGACCCTGATCTGCCGGCATTATGCGACGGCAGATAAGGGTATATGTTGTTTGTAGTTGGACTCAACCCTATAAGCGAATAGGACGGTATTTCAGACTGTCGTACAACAATCTAATATTTTATATCACGTATGTGGAAAAAATATAGCAGAGGAAAGTATTACATAAATGATTTTCGATAATTCATGAAGACAAGTACCTTTCTCACAAATTAGCATGATATACATTGTCACTGAATGAGATGTTGGGAATGTTTCCGTTAATCCAAGATATCTTCATGGAATAAACAAAATCGAGCACAAAGCAAAAAAGGTTAAAAAAATTTAGGATTTAGGTATGAAAAGTAAAATTTTGTCAAAAAGTGTTTTCAAACAGTTTTTTTGCCAATTTTTTAAAACATCTACTAGAAACCCATAAAATTAGTCAGATAAGTTAGGATTTTAATGCAAAAAGTATAATTTAGTTGACATTTTTTTCATCAACCAAAATATTCGAAAAATATGTCATAAAATATTCCAAGTAGCATAAGACATAATAATCTACGATATATATATATATATATATATATATATATATATATATATATATATATATATATATATATATATATATATATATATAATTGAACTGACGTTGCGGAAGAAACTTAGGGCTTGACGTTATAAATATGTATGATAATATTTAATATTTTCAGATTTGTTTCATAAGTGACAGCCAATTTGCGATAATAATACAGCTGGGTCTATGGCAGCATTATCGCAGGGTGATTGGGGTGGGTGTGGGGGTGGGGGCTTCAAGAGAGCCATAGCATACCATCTTATCCACATTACAACCCCCTACCATTAACCATCTCACAGCCTTGGACTATTATACAAGTCTCTGGGTGATACGTAGTATTATAAGAAAATTTTCAGTAACAAAGTTTGCTCCTGAGTAATCTGCGGTCCGAGCTCCATCAACTGTCTAGCATGCGTGTCACAGTTCGTCTAATTTCGTTGTAATTTCTATTGCATTTTTCAGCATTTGGATCGATCTGTATTCGTTACAGCATCTCATTCGATTAAGAAAGAATACAATCACCAAGGTAATAAACGCTGTTTAAACCTAAGAAACCAAAATTCCAATGTTATGCGTTATGTGTCGACTAATCATGCACTTACAAAGCACAGAGAACAGGGTGAACTGGGAGGGGGAGGGGGTTAATACAATTATGGGATTATTTATCATTACATATACTAGTGTAAATATCATTACCAAGCGCTCACCTTGGCCAATTTTAAGGCGCACATAATTTAGTAATGTTATTAATATTATACTCGTTGGCACTTTGCCGTTTCTTTTCCCATCGCCTCAATTTGGATCCAGCCAGTCATAAACAGAGTTCGACCAGGACCGTTAAATGACAGCGGAACCGGAGATTCTGCTAGCAGATGTTCAACATTTCTCGATTATTTTCAATGGCTTATGAACAGATGATTGCATCATTTTCTAACTAGTAAATTGGAAGGAACCAACGCATTATTTTCAGAATGGTGATTTTATTGTTTGTTTGTGCATTTTGTTTTGTTCATTAAGCTTGACCATAGGGAAAAAATACGTCCCCGTCTCACCAGTCATTCTGTAAAAAGCCTAGCAGAATTCATATTATTTCTCAAGATTTTTTTTTTAAAAATTGTTCACAATCAGGAATTCGTTGATAAAAGTAAAGACAAGTAGAAATTCCGAGCAACAAACACTGACAGTTGCTTGAATAAAAGTTTACACTTTGAATAATTCTCAAATAAAATCAAACTATATTCTGTTTTCAGCAAAATTATGAAGATGATGATGAGATGAGGGTTTACCGGGCCCCGTCGTCACTCAACTTTATGAGCAAAACAACTGAGGTAATGCTTGAATTTAAAATCTTTTGATTCTCTATAACTTTGCTTGAAGTAAGGTTAGGACAAATACAATTTCGTATTGAGTCGATCTCTAAATGCATTCTAAATTTCATTGATATTGAGAGACTTTAGTGTGCGGAGGTGTGAGTCTATGTGTAATTGCCGTCGTCAGACAGTTCCAAGACAATAAGACTAAGGACTATGCGTCAAAAACCAATACTTTAGTAGACCAAATATCCTAAATTTCAGTGCTTTACTTAATTCCCAGAAAAAAATGAACCCATGAATTTATGTAAATCTACTAGACTTATTAGCGTAAAATTCAATTCTACCTTCCAGTTCATTGGTTGATTACAGCATATATCAAAGTGTGATACAAATCACCTGGTGATTAGCACAACGTATATAAATGTATTGTTTGAACATTATTTATATGTTTTGGTCCTAAAACTGTACTAAGTGAACTATATTTAACATGAAATAGTATGAATGTGAAGTTATACAACGATATAATGGTATTTGGTATTATAGTTACTTTATACACTTTGTGCAGCGAAGAATTTTTGTTTTTTGTTTCTTTCAACACGTTTGTATGTACATAATGTTGTCCCTATAACAGAGCACTATACTTAATTTATTTTTAGCATGTTCATATATTTATTATATATTCTTTTGTATTCCTCATTTGTCATATATTGATCTGATTGGAATAAAGATTGTATTGTATTGTATTGTATTGTATTGTATTGTATTGTATTGTATTGTATTGTATTGTATTGTATTGTATTGTATTGTAGTGTAGTGTATTGTATTGTATTGTAGTGTAGTGTATTGTATTGTATTGTATTGTAGTGTAGTGTAGTGTATTGCATTGCATTGCATTGTAGTGTATTGTATTGTATTGTATTGTATTGTATTGTATTGTATTGTATTGTATTGTATTGTATTGTATTGAATTGTATTGTAGTGTCAGGTGTAAAAGGGACGAGATTGACAAACTATATCTCAAGAGCAATTTCAAGTGCTGGACCATCTAAGGTGTCGTCATTGACTCATTTTCAAAAGCAGATAACGATTACTGTAAAATATACAACACATAGACAAGGAAATCCCAATCAAGGGTTTACATTATTTGTCTTCTGCTGCGCTCTACCGAGCAGAAGACAAATAAAGTAACTCCGAAACTGGAATGTCCTTGTCCCGATGCCAACTACCTACATCGATTACTTTTCCCAAACATTTTGTTCTTCAAATAGAGAAGAAAAAGTAATTATTCTTTCTGTAATCTATCACATCAATAACTAGGTTCATAGAAACAAGGAAGTTGTGTTGCACATTATGACGTCATCAAAGTGCATTTTATCATATTATGATGTTATCAAGTCATCAAGTGACGACTGACCCGAGACAACCAGACCGAGACAAGAAAAGTAAAGCTCGCTTATCCGGCAGGTTTTATTCCCCCTTTGGTGAGAAACATGCTTTATTTTTCCGGCGGTGACGGTTTCATTATAGTCGTCAAAATGAACACTTTTTGTGCTGGTTTCTTTTCTTAAATCATATAATATACACTCATAGACCTAAGCAAAGGCGAAACGTTGTGCTCAACCTGGAACTTTGTTACAAACCATATCTTCCTAATGTTGGTGGTAAATAACCAATACCGGCATTTTTTACCCCCGCCATACTTATGTATATAAACTGTCTTTTGAATAATAAACACAACATACCTGAATAGCACCGGCTACACAATCTATTCGCAAATTAATAACTTGGAAAAGTTAGGTTTGGTAGGACTACAACACGTGTTTGACAGTCTACGAGAAAAAACAATGATGAACAATGGCACACTTGTTGGACTGTAAGGTGTGTTCCAGATGCATTCCTCGCGCTATGACGTGTTCTTGGTCTCTTCACCTGCTAGGTAATCCTTGCAATCGGAAATTACTCTCTGAACTGGCCGCCCTTTTTGTGCCTGAATCCATCAAAAATTTCGTACACCCTAATCATTCTGCAGAATGGACCTGTTGTAAATATGGAAACGATCTCTTATAGCGGTCATTTTATTGGAAAATAGTCAGATTTATGATTTGTACAACATATTTTCAAACTAGAGTTATGGCTTTCGATTGAAAAAAAATGAACAAAAATAAAACATCGGTATTAGCTCATCATGTGGGTACTATATTATTCCTGCAAATTTATTTGTCGTCATCGAATTACAATGAAGCTAATTGGAACACACAAATAGGACCTTTGTAGTAGTAGTAGTAGTTGTTGTTGTTGTTGTTGTTGTGATGTGCTTTTTAACGCTTAAGTGTGCACAATTCCTATGGGTGAGTTTGAATTCGGAGGAAACATTTGATGCCATAATTGTAGTTTGACGTAGTTATCAGAGAAAAACAGCTCAGAGGCATTCTATTCAAACAAACGTTCCGCGAAATGCTGTTTTTGCATGCAAAAGCAAGGTTTATTACAAGTCAATATAACTTTAATTTTTGTTTGTAAAATCTAACCGCTGCCTCAGCGGGGTTAGGTTATGTATTTGCGGGATGGAACACCAGCTCCAGCACCAGCACCAACACCCAGCACTTGAGTAAATATTGCAATGACACCAGAGTCGGCTATATTGGTGTTTCTATCTTCATTTTTAAATTTGAGAGATATTGATAATAATTTGTTTGATAATGGGGATTCGGTGTTGAGAAAATATTTCTCAAACCAAATAATGAGCCTGTCAAAATATATCATTAGTCATACCATGTCATTCTCATGACTCGCTATATGATGTGTCAGGTAAGGCTACGCCTGCTACCGTAAGTAACAGTAGACGGTACTACAAGTGACTGTTGACCCAGAGTGGCCAGCTACACCTGACTCCCTCTGGAAAGTCCTCTCCGGTGGGTCAGGCGGCCGAACAGGTATGCTCATCACCACAGCTGTGAAGGCAAGTGGCAAGAGCTGTGTAGACATCGCAGGGCATCAGCTCAGTTGCAGTAGGACCTGATCTGGACTCGTCTCATCGACATTGTCGTGCCACTGGATTCAGACAGGGCGAGAGAGTGATGGTGACTTTGCGCAACTTTCCTTCACTTAAACCCAACTAACGCGTAAGTCATGACGTTATTTCCCTTCCCCCATCAGATACCTTCAAGTCCTGTGGCGATGGGCGAGCGGCAAAGCAGCAGTTGTGGATACACTGGGAGCTGTAGCTGCAGGCCTGCACACAGATGGCTCAGAGCACAGGATCGCTTTTAATTGCAGTGGAACTCTGCAGCCCCTTGGGCGACTGAGCAGCCCTATTTGGGATCATACGTGCTCACCTCCGTACATGAGGAAAACGCTAGAAAAGGTGCCCTAAACATTGCCTGCTTCATCTTAACCGTGGTCAGCATACCGCGGTTGACGGGGATCCCACTTAAGCGGTCGAAATTTTAACAAGGAAACAATGGTGACGCAACTCATATATGTGCCTGAAATGTGCGCACAATAATGGACAGTACATCAGCAGATAGACCAGATAAAAGAACAGCTCCGGTTGGTAGAGAACTGGCCAGATTCAACATCCAGATAGCAGCCACGAGTGAAATACGCCTAGCTGAGGATGGACAACGCACTGAAGTTGGAGCTGGCTACACCTTCTTCTGGAGTGGCCGAAGTAAAGAAGAGCAACATGAAGATGGTGTTTGGTTTGCCATAAAATCACAGCTAGTCAGTAAGCTCAAAAATCTCCCAAAGGGCGTGAATGACAGACTAATGCAAATGAGACTTACATTATCTGGAAAAGAGATGCAACTATTATTAGCGCCTATGCACCCACCATAACCAACCCTGATGAGATGAAGGACACATTTTATGAAGACCTGGAGTTTCTTATCGCATAAGGACCGAAAGCAGACAAGCTCATCATCCTTGGTGACTTCAATGCTAGAGTTGGCACAGATCACCAGAGGTGGCCAGGTGTCATTGGCAAAACTGTCATTGGCAAGTGCAACAGCAACGGACTCTTCCTACTGAACAAATGCGCTGAACACGACCTCCTAATAACCAACACAGTTTTCCCCTGCCAAACCGCAACAAGACTTATTGGATGCATTCACGCTCCTAACACTGACATCTCACTGACTACGTCATCGTCAGGAGAAGAGACAGGCAGGCTGTCGGAGTGACGAAGGCCATGAGAAGTGCAGAATGCTTGACTGACCACAGGCTCATAGTCTCCAAGCTCAATATCCAGACTCAGCCTAGCAGATGACCGCAAGGCAAACAAAAAAAATTGACTGAACACTTCCAGTCAATGTGGACTAAAAAACTATATTCCAGGAGTACAAGGGTGCATCCATCGTCCACATGTACAAGCGGAAAGGAAAAATACAATCATGCGACAACCTTGGAGGCATCTCTTTGTGTCAATGGCCGGCAAAATCCTCACCAGAATTCTGCAGAATCGCCTTGTGGATCACATTGATCAAGGGCTCCTGCCTGAGAGTCAGTGTGGCTTCAGGAAAGGACGAGGGACCACATACGTGCAGCTCGTCAACTCCAGGAGAAATACCAGGAACAGAACTCAAACCTGTACACGACATTCGTCGATCTGACAAAAGCCTTTGACTCAATCAGTCGTGGGGGCCTTTGGAAGATCATGGAAAACTTTGGTTACACAAAGAAATTCATCGTAATGGTTCGGCAATTCCGTGATGGCATGCTCTCTCGTGTCGCGGACAACGTTGAATCATCAGAACCATTCCCAGTCACCAATAGTGTCAAGCAAGGCTGTGTGTTGGCCCCAACCTCAGTATGATGTTCTCTGCCATGCTTACTGATGTCTTCCGTGACTATGACACCGGGATCGACATCAGATACCGGGCTTATGGCAAGCTCTTCAATCTGATGAGATTACGGGCAAAGACGAAGTCACAGGAAGTGACTTTTCGTGATCTTCTATCTGCTGACGACTTTTCCCTGAATGCCAAAGCTGAGTCTGACATGCAACAAAATATGGACCATTTCTCTTTAGCTTGTGACAATTTAGGTCTCACAATCAGTATCAAGAAGATAGAGGCGATGCACCAACCTGCAACAGGAATGCCTTACGTAGAGCTTACCATCACAGTGGACAAGTTCACCTATCTGGGCAGTACACTGTCACGTGCAGTGGACAGTGGACATCGATGACGAAATCAACGTTAGAATTGCTGAAGCAAGTATGCCGTATGGTATACTACGCGCAAATGTGTGCGAGTGCAGAGGCATCAGTCTGTAAACAAAACTGACGGTCTACAAAGCCACTATATGCATGCAAAATCTGGGCGATGTATAAACGCCATGCCAAGAAGCTGAACCATTTCCACGTGGGTTGTCTGAGGAAGCTGATTAGGATAAGATGAGAGGACAGGGTCTCAGATACTGAGTTTCTCACACGGCCAGGCGTTCCAAGCAACCACACTCTGCTGATTAAATCACAGACGAGATAGGCAGACCACGTCACTAGTGTATCAGAAGAGCGACTACCAAAGATCTTCTAGGGGGAGCTGAATGAGGGAAAGCGATCTCAGGGTGGTCAGCAGAAACACTTGAAAGATTCCCTCATGGCATCCTTGAAACAATTCAATACTGACCCTGAGTCTTGAGATGATCTTGCATAGAATCGCTCAACCTGGAGCAGTCTCATCCACCTGGCGCATCCATACTGGAGCTACAGATTTTGAACTGCAGAAGCGCGAGCAGCGCAAATCCCAGAACTGAAGCACACACCTTATTGATCAAGCAACCCCAAGCGGCTTGTCCTGTCCACTGTGCCACAGATAGTTCAGAGTACCAATTGGCCTGATCAGCCACTCACGTACTCACAGAAACCAATCTAGTTAGTGATGTCATGGTCATCTTTGAACTCGAAGGACGAACAATACCATATAAATATGGAAAAAGGAATGATTCAAGGGAGTTAATTGTCCACTTAATTCGATTCTTCTAAGACATGTCAGAATCTACATTTGACTGAGTGATTTTACAGTAAGTTGGATTATGGTAAAAATTTCGAAGCAGTATAAAAGTACCGGTAAAATATATAATACAGAGGTACGTTATGGTGGACCTGTCGAGCGTATTATTTATTGTGGAAAAATATTAAAGGGGGCCTAGCCCAGCCAAACCAAAATATTGTTGTGCGTCTCTGATACACACCAAAAAATAGTGTATGGGTTGTGGTTGTTGAACCTTGCCTAAGGAAGCTTTGCATACGTACTGATGACCAAGGAAATTTGTTCTAGAGCCCCTCCCCACGTACACACACACACACACACACACACAAACACACACACATACACTCACTCACACTTTGCACCCAGACTGACTATCTGTGAACAATCATTGCGGAGAGAGAGAGAGAGAGAGAGAGAGAGAGAGAGAGAGAGAGAGAGAGAGAGAGAGAGAGAGAGAGAGAGAGAGATATCAGTAGTACTTGCTTTTACTATATTTAGGGGAATCTTAGTATCGTGATATAGGCCAAGCATTGTAGATGCGTTTATCGTTGTAGTAAACCAACCATCTGTTGCTTCCTTTAGATAAAGAATATTGTGTTGGTAGCACCAACTAAAGATCAGTTCGACATCGGCCGTTAGCAGTTAGTCATTTGTTAGCAACATTAGTGCTTGTGATGTGTCAAGAAAGAAGAAAATAGTATAGTTGATCGCTTGAAGTCTGCAAGCCGAATGAATTTGTCAAGCCATCAAGCAGAAGTTTAATATATGTTTGTTTATGTATCAGGACTTTTCCATTCGAGATCAGGGATTTACATGTGATTCACCTCGGCTGGCGAGAAGACCAAAAGCCGTATAAAATAGTTAAATCTTGAACGTAAGAACGTCGCGCGATATTGCGTCATCGAGTGTTGGGAAAAAAATCATGTTTAGGGTGACATCCACTGTTACTTGTTATGTTTGTAAAGTACCCTGCATTATCAGTACTTTCCGTGTGATATCTGAAACTCAAGATTTGTTTTATTTACGCTGTGGAATAAATTTTTCCTTGTTCAAAATGCTAATATACAGTATAGTCTAAAAGAATTTCAGGTAGGTATTATTTATGATAGTCATATTTAGGTATTATTTATGATAATCGTATTTAGGTATTATATATGATAATCATATTTAGGTATTATTTATGATAATCATATTTAGGTATTATTTATGATAATCATATTTAGGTATTATTTATGATAATCATATTTAGGTATTATTTATGATAATCATATTTACAAGAAAATATGTGGTACAGAGTTTGTTTTCTTTTCATATATTTTTAAAAAATGAAATGATAAGTCAAAAGTGATTTTTATATTAACTTAAAATTTGTTTTTAAAGCGCACAGATTGCCTATTGCAATTATTATTTGCAAAATCTGCTTCTTTGAAATAATACAATTATCCAAAACCATGATGGCGACTCATCGTAACACTAGTACCAACAAATGTTGATTTAAGTCGGAAAAGTGGAAAAAATCACGTTATTATAACATTTTGATTAGACACAGAAAATTAGTCCGCCATTCCGAATTACCAACAAAATATTTATCCATGTACTATTTTATGTTGAAAATAGTAGAAACCATGTATCAAAGTAGATCATTCTTATTTTTTCCAATTTGTCAATTAGAAAATTCTGACGTGTACTGCACAACGACCACAAGCAATGTGCAAAATACGAACGTAGAACATTATGGTTATACTTAGATTATGACGAACGTAGGACATAATGGTTAGACATAGATTTAGACGAAGCATAAGAAATACGTTGAATACTCTTAAACATGTACTCACCAACAACTCGTGTTTACTTTAAAAGAACTTCATTCTGATATAACTGTTTTACACTCATCAACTTTCCTTCACATCAATGTCCTTGAACAATTTTGGTCTGATTCATATATTTAAAATAATTATGCTTTTGGACAAACAAAAACGGGTTCTTTTTCCGTGCATTTTTAAGAATTTTTAATGGATCCCTCTTGAACATTACGTCATATCTCTCTCTCTCTTTCTCTCTCTCTCTCTCTCTCTCTCTCTCTCTCTATATATATATATATATATATATATATATATATATATATATATATATATATATCAACGGTTACTATCATAGATCAAATTTCCGCGCATTTTTCGGTAAAGCGAACTGAGGAAATGCAAAGAAACACAATAATAATTTCCATGCGACGATGCGCGGTGTGTACAGTGTTGTTTAGAGATTTATAATTTATATATATACTTTGCCACAAATATTTACACATGCTAAAATATATTTGCAAATAATTCTGAAACGGTTGTGTTCACTACCATACGCAATATTGTGCAAGACGTGAATGAAATAGGGTTCAATATATCACGCGGGAGGTCAAGCATGGATAAACGTGTTGTTTTTTTATTTTGTTTAGAGAAAGATTACTCCCTTCACAAAACAGTGTACATAGTGTTAAACTGTATTAATAGTGACAGTGACCTCTATCTAGGGACGCTGTATTTATAAACACCGACCGGAAGCCAACTTACGTACGATTCGCACAATTTCTTCGCTCGGTTCTGGTGCGAATCAAGAGTCGTTTTTCCCAGTTACTGACTTTCTTCATAGTCTGATAGGACACTTGCCTGGAGACACTATCTCCATTAAGGTCGTAGTAAGACCCTTGCCTGGTGACAATACCTCCATTAAGGTCGTCGTAAGACCCTTGCCTGGTGACAATATCTCCGTTAAGGTCGTAGTAAGACCCTTGCCTTGTGACACACTATCTCCATTAAGGTCGTAGTAAGACCCTTGCCTGGTGACACTATCTCCATTAAGGTCGTAGTAAGCAGATATTTTAACAACCTTGCCTGGTGACATTATCTGCCTGGTGACAATACGTCTATCAAGGTCTTAGTATACTGGTATATTCAAATTGCAGACAAAAATATGGTATAACACCGTTGTAAAATACAGCCAGTTAATAAAAGTGCTAACATAAAATATCATATGTATTCTTTCCTCAGATGAACAGATAATTCAATTTAACAATTATTCCCTTAGCTTAAACGTAAATATTCCTTTTACTGGAAGTTACAATATTGGTATCATAAAATAGTTCCTTTTCTCTGAAAAATAGAACTCGATATTGTGCTACCGCTTCTGTAAAACTTCTGTGCTGCCCATTCACATTGTTTCTTGTAAACTGACAATTTGCCCATTTTATTAATTTACAGCCAAGTCCATTCTTAAGTATGAAGTGAATAGAACTCGCTAATAACTCTTGTATGTTGATATATAGCGTTAGTGTATCATCAGATTCAAGACTGGTTCACTCATTCTAAAGGTATTGCTCATGATCGAAATTTCTAAAACAGCGAACAAAAATGGTGTTAGTACCGCATGTTCTGGAGGAGTAATGTGCACTTATGTGTGAGTTTCATTGATATAACTTTACAGAAAGCAATTTTTGCAGTGTTTATTGTTTTTGCGTTCGGCAAAAATTGGCTTCATATACGCTTTCCAGGCAGTGAAATAATATATTGTGAACATCTCGGGTATTCGGTTCGAAGTCTACGGCATTTTGTATCTAAAAAATAAGGCATATTTTGTAATGTCACTAAGACAATTAGGCTCTTTGACTCTTTCAATGCGTGTGTGCAAACACGTGGCGGACGTGCAACCCCAATTCCCCCTCTACCACACACACATAACACGCATAAACCTTTTAGGATAGAATACTACTTATATTATCTACATCAATAAATTTTTGGCATTAAATTTAGTTCAGGATTTTACCGTAGCAAGTATATGATACTGGGGTCATTATATGTATTACTGTAGTATGGCCCTCTTGATTGCATTTCTCGAGTTTGCCCTCAGTGAGACGGTTTTGCAATATTTTATCTACTTTTTACATCCAGATTATTCAGATAATTAACTTAGATATTTTAGACAAGCTTAAAAGAAAAGTTAAAAAAAAAAAAAAAAGAAAAAAAAAGTTATGAAACTCATAGGTGACTATGTTTGAAACAAATCGACAGCAACTTTGTTATGCATAAAATTAAATACAAGTATGCTGAACATAATGGAGGTTCTAAAGTGAGGGTCGGAATATTTCCTTAATTTTCCAGGGTACACATAACCAGATAAGTTGCTTCATTATTTAAAATGAATCAGTTTATTAAGCAACTTTACAAATGGCTTCGATCTTATAGCGACAGAATTTTGAATTAAAGCTACACGTTAGCCTTATAACTGTACTCACTTGACACCATTTTAAGGTATGTCGTAAAATGACATGCCTGGCTTAAAGTCGTGTTTAATACAGGTAAATATTCTCTTTATTAATTCAAGTCCATTTGTTAGTATTTTCTGTAATAAAATGTTCCGGTATAGAGACATTTTTGTTCATAGTATTTATGTCGTAAATCCAGCCGGAAACTGATCGTTAACTTATGAGTAGGTTTGGTTTTATGAGTTTAACGCCATTTTTCAGCACATGATAGGCGATACATGCGGCCAGTATATCTGGTGGAGGAAGAACCCGGGAAAATCCCGGGAAGAACCACCTATCCACGGAAAGCTACTGGCAAGCTTTCTCACATAACCACATTGGCCGAGCCCAAGACTCGAACACACGCGAACAGAGGTGAGATGGTAGTGATCGGTAAAGGCGAACGCCTTAGACCACTTGGCCACCCGGGGCCCATAACTTATGAGTAGACTTCTACCATAACATAAACATCTAACTTAGAATAAAAATGTACAAAGACGGTTATTGGATTTGAAAATACCCAATAAGAGTAAAACAATAGTATCAAAATGCACAGTGGCCTCAGATTTTTAGTTTTATAAATGTCATTTATTTTAATAAACTAATCATACCCCATTTCCGGATACTGAGATCAATTATTTACGATTTTTCAAAAGCTTGCATATTAAAAAAAAAAAAAAAAAAATAACATTGCTCCAGCAAACACATTTGTGCAATTTGAAGTAAACGATCTCTCATACAATTTGCTGTTTATGGTCAAGTCAGTGGGAAAAAGAGATTCCTCCCTTTCAGGACACTTGAGTAATGTATATTCTGAGCATTCTAGATCAATTATGATTGATTTAACACTGTTAATAACAGGACTTGTAGGTGGATTCGCATCATTTTGTCTTCAATAAATGTTAATTTAATGACTCACTGCAAAACCAACAACAATAAATGAATAGGTAGAAAAGGGTTTGGAAAAATAGGTATATTGTTGAGAGAGAGAGAGAGAGAGAGAGAGAGAGAGAGAGAGAGAGAGAGAGAGAGAGAGAGAGAGAGAGAGAGAGAGAGAGAGAGATGTTTAGGTAGAAGGCCATGAACTGAAAAATTAAACAACCAATAACAATATTTTAGCCGGGGATACTCATTAAAACCTGATGATTGGAACTTTCTTGCACGTTTCGTAGCATCATACTGGTTATTTATCTTTTAAACAAGTTCATTAGAGACTTCATCAAATTTCCTTTTTATGTTTAGATAAGGTAGCAGACTCGTCTTACCAACTATATCAACAATAATGAAAGCTATATTACTTCTGATGATTTTTCATACTCACAACTGAAGGATTTCTGAGCACTTATTTTGCCTATTTACTTAATAATTATCATCTAGTCACCTTGAAATCGGCGACATGCATCAAAATATTTGACAAGCCGATTTGTGAGATTGAGAACACTTATTGTTATCCATTTAATTGTTTGCCAAGCTGTAGCTATGTATCGGTCGCCTGTAATTATCACGTAAACAACAGATCGTAAACAACAGATCATAAACACCGCTTGTGGGTGCTACATTTCAGTACATCAATCGCGCTTTGAACAAAATCCTCCTGGTGGTTACTCGTTTGAGACAAGTGCCTTTTATGTCCAAACACACCTGTCAAAGAAATCTCACGAGTTATATTATTAACGATCAACACTTACTCATCATAAAATCGGCAACATGCATCAAATCCATCTTTGACAAGCCGATTGTCTAGAGCCGGCAAGCTCACACACTGCTAGGTTAGGACCTGAAAGTCGGCGAATCCCGGATACGTACAAATATTGCGATTAAAACGTAACTGATAAATTAAAATATAATTTTTTATTACTTGTTTGTCAAAACTAGCTTTAAATAGTAAATATTCGCATTATCACGTCTGCTCGACAAAATGAGACTGATATTGACTCTGACTACAAGATTTAAATGACATACGATAGATGAAAGAAACTGTGGCCAGTTAAGTAATTGAAGAATGAGGTACATATAAACAAAGGTGCTGGTATATGTGCCGTGGTGAGATCGCAGGGTATAAAACTTGCAGAACATAACGCATTACGAACGGAACACGACCCCTTTCTCCCTCTCTCTCTGTCTCTCTCTGTCTCTGTCTCTGTCTCAATTATTTTTCGGCTTGCCCGCCGGTAAGTTCCTTGGAAAGGAAACTTGAGCTTGCTCGAGCCAAATTTGAGCTTTTCCCGGGAGTCGGGCAAGTGGATTTGTAAATCCCTGCACACACACACACACACACATATATATATATATATATATATATATATATATATATATATATATATATATATATATATATATATATATATATATATATATATATATAAATGCTTAAATTTCTCAATATACCAGAGAAAATACCAAAACACAAAAGACTATGTAACAACGTATATAACTCCATAGATAGAATGCATGAAGAAGGCTCAGTTGCAAACTTAAAAGAAAATATCAACAACAATAAAAACTTCCGTATGCTATTTCTTGCTATTTTGAAAGCTTCAGTGTACCACAGGCACAAACTTAAAAACAACTGAATGAAATATCCCGAAATTCACAATATCCAAACACATTCCATCAGGGTTCTGTTTGTATCTTAAATCAACCCACTAGAGATACAACCAGTAGTTTACAGATGAACAAACTGTATTGAAATATTTTATAACGCATTGGGAAAATATGCAAAAATAGCATATAAAAAGTTAATTGAGCCCCCCCCCCCCCCAAAAAAAAAACCCAATGGTGTTTACAGAGGAATGTGAAAGCAAGGTTTAGCTGAACAAATATATATATATATATATATATATATATATATATATATATATATATATATATATATATATATATATATTATATCTGTGAGAGAAAAATAGCAGATCAAAACGTGCGTGATAATGATCACTTAAAAGGCAAGAATAGCGCTCTAACTTGTGTACTTTGAATTGAAAATATCCAAAATAAATATCCCTGTTCATTCATAACGTGTCCGAATATGATGGTCATCAGTTCATTAAAACATTGGTTAAGATGATACAGATAAAGAGGTAAAATAATACCCAACAACGATGAAACGTATATTTTATTCAGTAAGGATTTCATAGTTGATTGCTTTCATAAAAGAATGAAAAGAAATAATAGTAAAAAGGACAAGTAGATTTGTAGATATCTTTAGATTCATGCAACCGTATGTGGAATAGATGGCTAAAACTTTAAGTGATGAGATATTTCCGAAACAATGTAACAGTTTACAAATATGACGTCTGAATCGCGAAGCTATAGCGCTGTTGAGCTGCAGTCTAAATACTTGAGGAAAAACGTTTATTCATATTAATACAACAGTTTTCAAGGATTTAATTTACAGCTATACCATCAACAGAAATATTTTACCCGTTACTTGACTATTCAAACATATCAAATGACGAAACTGAAGAAGGCACAGTTGTAAAATAATTAAAAAAAATATAATAAAAGAAACTGTAAACATCAATTAAAAGCTCAGTATGTTATTTATTGTGATTTTGAAGGTATTATTGCACTACAGGCACGAACCTAGAATCAACAAAATTAAATATCCTGAACAATCAAAAGTTAAACACATATACCATCAGGATTCTACTTGTATGTTAAATCAATCCAAAAGAGATGCAAATCAATAATTTGCAAAGGAATGTTCAGAATGTCATGGAACATTTTAATACGAAACACTTGAAGATCTTCTTGATTATAACGTAGGGAAAGATACATGCATGTTATGTGACATTTTTGAGGAATTTCGTAAAATGTCTGTATAAAAATTATGAACTAGACCCTGTTCATTATTATAGTGCTCCTGGATTGGCATACGATAAAACTTCAAAGATATCTGTCGTAGAATTAGAATTTTTGACAGCTATAATATGTTCCTGATGATTGTGAGTGGAATACGAGGTGGAAACAGCATGATACCGCATATATACACAAAAGCAAGCAATGAATAATACTTGAAGAAAGATGGACAGACAAAGTCTGATTGTGAGTTAGAAAGGTCAAGGTCAAGATAATGTATTATTTACCTAGATTCCAACAACCGTTATGTCTGAGCCATGAACCAATACATGCTGGTAAAAACTTTTGAAAGGCAACTGGTAAACACATTAGATGGATAGAAGAAAATATCTTCGAAAACTCATACAACTATGATAATGATTGCATTTTAGAAGTGGATTTGGAGATTATATTACATCTGCATTACTATTTTAAAGACTACCCATTAACTAACTCATTCATCCCCTGCTGTGCCTCATATAGCGCATAAGGCTTCGACGTGAGAGCGCCACACTGACGGTCTGGAGTCCGACGTGTGATGGTGTTCTATGTCAGGCCAAATTCCTTCGTCTCTTTCTCTATAGTTCTTCCCTATGTCTCTTTGGGCCGACGCCTCTTTCCTCTCCATTCCGGGGTCCAACGGAGGGGTGTCCTGGGCGGCGCATCCAGTGACAATCGGCATACATGTCCCAGCCATCGCCATCTTCGTTTATTCACAATCTGGACAAGAGATATTGATGCTGTCCTTTGATGAAGATCTTCATTATTGATCCTATTTGGCCAGAAGATGCCAAGAATCTTCCTCAGACACTTGTTTTGGAAGATATCAAGCTTTTGTGCTATTCTTGACGTTAGCTTTCAGCATTCAGAGTAGCACTCCGATAGCACTCCAATGACATTGCGTCGGTAAATCATCAGCTTGGTCTTGAGTCCAAACTGTTTGGACCTCCATGTGTATTTCAGCATATCGAAGGTTTGATTTGCTTTGCTAATTCTGGTTGCTGCTTCTCTCTCCGAGTCTCCGTCTGTAGACACTTTGCTTCCAAGGTATGTGAATTGCTCTAATTCATCTATTTGCTTGTTATTCACAGTGATAGGCTCCTTGGCTTTATGTTTTTTCCTCATTAATTTGGTTTTCTTGGTGCTCACTTTCAGTCCTATCTTTATGACTGTCTCATTGAGTTTGTCTGTCTTTTCTTGCATATCTATATGTCGACGTGCAAACAGACCGATGTCATCGGTGTAGTCGAGGTCTTCCAGGGATGAAGTGAGAGTCCACCTAATCCCTCTTTTGCTGTCCACATTTGTCTCTTTCATCAGCCAGTAGATGGCAAGGGTGAAGAAGAAAGGTGCAAGGATGCAGCCTTGTTTTAGGCCTGTGTTGACGCCGAAGCAGTCTCTGAGATGGTTGTCGCAGATGACGTTACACTGGAAGTCTTGGCGCAGGAATTTGATCATGTTTAAAATTTTCAGTTGGATACCACAGAACCGGAGTATTTTCCAGAGGGAGTCACGGTGAAGGCTGTTAAAAGCCTTATCAAAGTCTATGAAGTTGATGTAGATAGTACTGTTCCATTCAGTTGCCTGTTCTAGTATCTGTCGGAGTGTGAAAATCTGGTCAATGCAGGATTTTCCTTTCCTGAAACCAGTTTATTACTTTATCTTTGGGGTTTCTGTATCATCTGACTTCAGCATTTCTGGGCAGATACAATCCTCCGAGCTTTCCATTTTTGAGGGCTTCGGTGGCTTCTCTGACTTCAGTCTCATTGATGTCCTATAGACTGATGTCAAGGTCCTATTCAGTTTCTGGAATCAAGGCTGTAACAGGTGGGTCTGGTCTGTTCAGTACCTATTGAAAGTTTTCCTTCCATCTTTTGCCATTTTCTCAATCTTATCCGAGAGGATGTCCACAGCTGCACTCTTCAGAGGTAAGTTTTGATCTGTCCCGTAGTCTCTTTTAGGCTTCTTTGTGATATTTTACAGAGTCTTCATGTACTGTCTCTCTGCTGCTTCTTCTATTTCTGCAGCGAGCTGTTCAACGTAGTGCCGCTTGTCACTTCTTGCTGTTTTTCACTTTTCTGTCCTTGCCAGAGTACTCTTGAGAAATCCTATATTTCAGCCTGGGTGATTTTGCCTCTAGTAGGCGTTTCTTAATCTGTTTTCTTTCTTCAATAGCATTCCAGGTTGACTTGGAGATTCATTCCTCTTACGTGCTTTCCTGTGGCAGAGAACCTTCTCTCCAGTTTTTTTATGACTGAATTAAAAGAATGGATAGTTATTTCCGCCTCATTGCGGAATATGCTGAACTTGTTCTTGAGGGTAAGGTTGAACTCTTCCCAGACCTTGCGATCTTCTAGTTTGTCAATGTTGAAACTTTTTATTCCTTCTCCCCAATTTGGCCTTTCTTAGTTTAAGGGCAAGCTTGGCTACTAACAAACTTTGATCGCTGCCTACATCAGCACGTCTCTTGACTCATACATTTTGCAAGAAGTGTCTCCATTTGCCGTTGATCAGCACATGGTCTATCTGGCTTTCTGTCTTGTCGTCCGGAGACTTCCATGTCATCTTGTGGATTTGCTTATGTTGGAAAAGAGTCTATCCTATAGCAAAGTCTTTAACCAATGTCATTTTTCCTTGTCTACCCATGAACCGTTCCTTGTCTGTGTTGTCTGAGCCTGTCTATGCGTTAAATCGCCAACATTGAGTAGTAAGTAATGCCTTGGTGTTGCTTCAACAGCTGAGTGCAAGCTGTCGTAGAAACGGTCTTTCTTCTCACCATCAGCGTCTTTTGTGGGGGCATAGCAGGTGATGATTGATATCTTGGCGAATTTTGAGTTGAAGCTGGCCTACATCATTCGTTCGTTGATGGTTTCCATTGTAGAATTGTGTTGTTCAGTTGTTCAGTTGTTTGTTGGGGTTTTTTGGGGTTTTTTTCTTTGATGACTAGGGCTATGCCTTCTTGATGTTAGCCATCTTTCCTGCCTGACTATAGAATGGTGTCTCCTGTGACCAGTGTTCTTTTCCATGCTCCTATCCCTCTGGCTTCTGTGATGCATAGTAGTCTCAAATTGTACTGGTGCATTTCCTGGAGAACCTGTGCTAGTTTCCCAATCTGATACAAAGTCTTAACATTCCAGCACCCAAAGTGATGGTAGTTATTGGTGTCAGGAGATCTGCTATTAGGGAAAGGCTTCCTTGCGGGTTTGGTCCCCATCCGTCATAGCGCCAGTTTCCTCATCCATTTACTCCTTCCTCCCTTTGCAGAGTTTTCTCTTGTTTCCGTTTCCATAGCTAGAGCTTTTTTATTGGTTTAGGGTACAAGCCTAAACCAAACCCTTCTCCTTTATCCGGGCTTGGGACCGGCAGGTTACGCTCAATCGGAATTGCCCATTAACTCAGCTACGTTATTTCCATATGAAAATGATTTATCTACTTTACAGAACAAATAGATGATTACCCGGGAACAACATCAACAAACCAAAATTGTTATGTATATTTTTAAATAATATGCTACTATATATATATATATATATATATATATATATATATATATATATATATATATATATATATATATATATATATATATATATAAATGCGCTTGGAAAATCTACACACATTAAAAACATGTTTCTTTTGTTCTGTTAGATGTTGTTTAAAATTTGTCCTTTTATTTTGCCAGGATTGAAATGATTTTCTTAAAACACAGTTTCTGTCGCCTTTATGTTCTTACTGTAAAATACAACGAACGAAATGTGTATCCTATGTTTGAAATACTTGAAATGAGCTCTACTTTTGTAAAATAAAATATACTATATTTCAAAATGTCGATGGCTAAAAGTTAGTTTGGTTAAGTTAATTGCTTTCTCTTAAACATTGTAAAAAAAAGACTGCCACAGTCATAGTTCGTAATGTATTGTAAGTCTTGTTGAACAGAAGAGTTGAACAGATAATAACGATATAATACAAAAATGTTTATGCACCACGTTTCTTACAGATTTAGTGCAAACGTCGTCTTTGCACAATTAGTCGCTCCAAAGATTATTATGTTATGAGGTTCCTTTGCTAACGCTATTTTCTCATGCCTAAAACATAATTGATTATTGGTTGATTGTTTTGAATATTCACTTGAGCATAAGAGACGAAATAATTACATCTTGTGAGCATCTACATTTTCTTTCCTATTGATTTGCAGGCTGATGCCTTGTTGTACAATAGCTAATTTATGACCAGTACCATGCAATCTGCAATCATGTGTACTCCTTAAATCAAGCTATATACAATGATTGTCAGTGTAAAATTGCTGAGACTTGTGCTACTGACTTCTGTGTGCATTTGTTGCTCATCACAAAAATTATTGGTGTCTTCTTTAAACTGTTGCCCCGTTTGAAAACCCAGATAATAAACTATATTTGGTAGATGTTTTATAGTCACTTATTTTTTGGTAATATTTCTGGGTTGATAAACTTTTCTAAATTACTTGCTCCACTTCTCATGCATAATATCAAAACACCCCATAAATCATTCTAGAAGAATCAAGTGTGAAATTCGCTAAAGTTGTATTGGCTGCCATGTCGATGATGCACTCCCTAGTGGTGTATAATCACAAAAAAAAATATTGTCATTTCCCGAGAAGGCAATCGATTCAGAAGTAACCGCATCGTGCAGGAGACACGTTTTTTTTTCAGTTCGTAGTCTTCGTTTCCACCTTCCATCACTTCATAGGTTTTTGCAGGTGTTACGATGTCGCCGAAATTATGTGGAAGAGTTCAAGTATACAGTGGGCAATGATCTGTTAGTATTTTTTCAGTGTATTGTGCGTTACCCGTTCATTATTATACCTGTCTAAATGTATCATTAATAATAATAATAATTATAATAAATAATAATATCCTTTATTTAGCCAGGCTAATAAAACTAAAATGTATGGCAGTCAGGAACAATGCTGTCAGATCAATTGAGTTCCTTATTAGCCAAGCATCATTTCTGACGTCATGCACATTATGACGTCATAATCTCGATGCTGCTTATACTTACGCAAGGGACGAGATCAAAACGTTTCTGCTTGACTTAAATAATACACACGGGGGGCGCAGATTTTACCGTACTTTCCCCAGACTGATATTTGCAAATTCTCTGTGCAGGTACAGGTCAGGACTACAGATAACTGGAAGATACGCCTTTTTTTACATTACATCATGACGTCATTTGTGACTTCATGGGGTGTTTTAATACATGTTATATAAATACAAAAATTATGATATGGTTTATTAGAAACTATGATATGATTTATTAAGCCAAATAAGACTGCAGTTTTGTTATAAATAGTGCATATTTTTAACAATGAAGAAGTTAGAGAATAATTTAATTAGTTGAAAAACTTTCTCCTTCCATCTCAGATGACAAAACACTATTGCTGGTAATATCCCATTTAGAGATTTTGCGTATATTATAGGTACGGTTACCTGCTTTATTACATGCGGAGAGGGGGGGGGGGGGGCTTTAAAACAGTCATAATTAATGCAGTTTTCGTTTTCAAATGACTTTTCCATGTGCTGTAATTTGTCACATCTAATATTAAACGTTTTATAACAATCATGTTTATTGTTTTTGAAGAGGTTAATTGCATTTGCAGGTTTATCGTGTGACCCTATGTACATATCTTCTTTGGAAGATTCAACCATTTGATATCACTAGATCTGGAAATAACACGGTCATCAACAACACGCACGCCAAAACGCTCACCAAGAGTCACAAACACATTGCTTTCTGTTCGCAGGTTCACAGACTGTTTGTTTTTCTGGCTGATAACTGCGATGCCGCAGAGAGCGTCGTTTTCGAATACAACTGTTTTTTTGTTTTTTTTGCCGGTTAGACGAGTGATAGAGGGCCCGAGATACCCTGAAGAAAAGGTTATTGCCTGGGGAGCGGGCTCGGGATGACGATTTCCTTTCCATCGCTGTGGACTCAAATGAGTTCTCAGAGGAACCGATGGAGACAGTTCCTTCCCTTCCATTGTGGTCACGTGCTCCTTCCCACCTGTCGGGTCAGGTGTTGGAGGAGGAGGAAGTTTGGACGTTCGTTAAGGCGGTGAACGAAGTTTACCGCCTCCTTTCTCCATACCTGTATCTTGAGCCTTCTGGTGCTGAGGACAAGAATTTTCTTTCTGGGGCCTCATCTCGTTCCAAACTTGGCGCTAACTTAGCCTGGGTCACCCTGCCCGCTTTGGATTTTATCGCTATGCAATGGGAAGCAAAACCAGGGACTAAGGAAAAGCGAAGTGAAACGAAATCGAGGCGCCCTAAATTTTATGGCCTAGACGGTGCTGTAAATATTCATTATCGTAAATTAAATTAATCAAGAACACAAAGCATGCTAATTCACACTTCAAGGTAAAGAAAAGAAAAATTTATATCAGACAGGAAGAATCTTGTGAGAACAATTAAGTGGTAGACAAGCCTAGCGTCTTTTGAAAGTCATGTGCAATATGATATTATAATCTCGATGGTGTCAATACTTTCTTAAAGGATGAAATCAAAATGTATCCGCTTGATGTAAACAAGCCGCAAGGCGGCGTAGTATTTGTCTGATATCTCCAAATTGCAGATACAGTCTGGGCAGACCGAGACTAAGTTAGCCAGTGTCACCCGGCTCGCTTCGGCTTTCATCGCTATGTAATGGACAGTCAAACTAGGCCTGGAAAAAAAAAAGAAAAAAAAAAAGTTAAATGAAAACAAGGTGCCCGAAACTTTTGTTCACTCGACGGCGTTGTGAGCGTTGACTAAGGTAAATTAAAATTAATAATAAAAGCAAATCATGTGAGTTCACATATATTAGGCAGACAAAAGTAAAATTGATATTTGCGTCGAAGAATGTAATTAGAACAATTCAGTTGTATAATATGAAATGGGCGAAGCCTAAAATAGCAAGCGCAGCAAACATATTGTGACGTCATGGTGACAGAGATTGCGTGACACCATGAGGATTTTTAATTCTGTGGCACGAGCGCGTTCTTGGCGTGTCCAAAAGAAATTTCACTAAGTTGCATGGAATATCTTTAAACTTTAGTTTCTATTAATCTTCATGCTTTACCTAAAATAAGTAATTATTCTTTTATTCCAGACTGTTTTACTGATTTAAAACATATTTAGGCCTATTTCATTTTTCTTCTACCTCTTCTCTCTCTCTCTCTCTCTCTCTCTCTCTCTCTCTCTCTCTCTCTCTCTCTCTCTCTCTCTCTCTCTCTCTCTCTCTCTCTCTCGGGATGAACAGGTCTTAAAATGTGTCAAGACTGGAGACCCTCTAGTATACATTTATTTAATCAATTTGGATGCCCTATAAAAAATGACTATAAACGAACTCTAAAGAACAAAAAGTAGGTTTAAAGTATTAACTTTTTAAAATTAGTTTTCTGCATAAATCCAGCAAATTATTAGTGACTGAACTTACATGAACTGTTGCTATTCGATATTCTGTGTCACTCATACAATATCGAATTTGTTTTACAATACAACAAACAGACACATGTTTAGGAAACACTCTTGATTAAATATGGTAAAAAATTGTTTAAGTAGCGATTCTATCTCTCAGCACAGTCATAATCATGTCTGAAAACGATGGAGAAAATTAACACAGTCATAATCATGTCTGAAAACGATGGAGAAAATTAACACAGTCATAATCATGTCTGAAAATGATGGAGAAAATTAACACAGTCATAATCATGTCTGAAAACGATGGAGAAAATTAACACAGTCATAATCATGTCTGAAAACGATGGAGAAAATTAACACAGTCATAATCATGTCTGAAAACGATGGAGAAAATTAACACAGTCATAATCATGTCTGAAAACGATGGAGAAAATTAACACAGTCATAATCATGTCTGAAAACGATGGAGAAAATTAACACAGTCATAATCATGTCTGAAAACGATGGAGAAAATTAACACAGTCATAATCATGTCTGAAAACGATGGAGAAAATTAACACAGTCATAATCAAGTCTGAAAACGATGGAGAAAATTAACACAGTCATAATCATGTCTGAAAACGATGGAGAAAATTAAGTGATATACGAAATTTGGGTGCAGCCTCTGTTACCAAACTAGACTGCAAAATTGTCAAGGTCAAAAATTCATGTCTAAATGCGGCAATGAACAAAAACAAAGAACCAACATCAATACAAGTAAACTCACAATAATTAAAATCTTTGGATTAAAGATGTTACGCTCTGAAATCTGTCGGATGCGACTGCTCTGTCATGTTTCTACATTAGTCCCACCCCAACAATGTTTACTGTATCAATCCGCTTAAGAAATGTGTTAAAAAAAATAAAAGTCTCTTCATTTTTGCTCAAAAATAGTCATTAATTTAACAAAATACACAATTTAAAGCATTATATGTATAAAGCTAAGGTCGCTGTCCTAAAGTTATTGTAAAATTTCGGCGTATCTTTTTATCAATGTAGCAATGCAGCCATTAATCGCATTGGCACAGAATGGAGAAAAAATCTGTACAAATCGACCGTTTTTGTCTTAACAAATATATAATGAAAAGAAAATCTACGTTTCTTTTCAGTCGATATAAGGAAATATTTAACTCGTGAATTGGAAACAATTTGTATTGTCACTCGTGGCTTTGCCACTCTTGACAATATAATGTTTCCCACTTCACTCGTGACAAATTTCCTAATATCTACTCAAAAAACGTAGATATCCTCAATATATGGATATAAACGTTTTCATATGAGATCATTTCGCAAGCGGAGTTCGCTATTAGCCCGTCAGGCACATTATGAGGTCATAATCTGGATGATGTCGACACTTTCTCAATGGATGAGATCAGATCGTATCCGTATGATGCCAATATACCGCAAGGGGGCTTTGTGTTGCCGTATTTTCCCGAGACTGATATCTGCAAATCCTCTACAGAGATACAATCTGGGCAGTACCGAGACTATATCATCGTCATTTAACTACACTGTTCTGCGGTTTCGTCAAATAAAATCAACATATTCTTGTTATTGATGTAATGAAACAGTAGATGTAACAGGAGTATTTTGCTCCCCTCCCCAGGCAGCATGGGTGGTGCGTCAGCTGGGAGCCCCGTCGGAACTTCTGACAGTCGATTGAGGACCCCGTTTGTATGAATGACTACGACTGTCAGCTGGTCGTGGGTCAGCCGGTTGTGGGGCCCGTTGGAACGACTGTTAGCCGGTTGAAAACGCCTGGTTGTTAGGCCGGAGGAGACAGCCTCCCCCCCTCTCCAAGAGGCCGTGTAAAAACTGGATTTTATTTACATTTGTTGATGCCGTCATTAACTTTTAAAATTTTTGTTCATACAGCAACTTGACAGTCTTTTTGTATTCATTAACGGTAAATGCGAACTTTCTTTCGGAGATGGTGCAGTTAAGCGGTGCATCATAAAGAGTAAGAAGGCTCTGAACATGAAGATCATCACGTCTGATTTTTATAAAGAAAGATTGCGCAGTAACTTCTGCATGGCATCTGTTTGCAAGCTTAAACTTGCATTTTTTTCTACTCAGTTCTGCCTATAGTTTTGTTATATATTTTTTTTTATCATACTCGTCATAATTACCTATCGATCGTAGTCCCTCGCTACAGGTCCATTGCGTTTCTTTTCTTTTTAAAAATCAATATTTAAATGAAAAAAATATAGGTTGTTAGGCCGGCCAAGTCTGGGGAGAGGTCTTGTTATTGGAAAACCACATCGTATGCTGGAGCTGCACAAGGAATAGGCCTTGAGTCGGAAAGCTATCATTCTAATGGTTCTGACGTTTTTGTCGTTCCGACAGACAACACACAACTTATGATGAATTCCCAGCGAGATTTTTTATGACCTTCTCGCAGGTTTGAGTTCTTCTGCAGGCTATTAGTTCGTTTGTGCCACTTTGTTGATTAAAACCGAAGTGTATGCTTTGTGCGACGTAGCCCGTATTTAATTTTTCATGGTTGTGTATTTGTCGACTTCATTTAGAATACGTTCGAACTCTTCTTCCGTGACAGCTTTGTGGGGTAGCGCCTTAGATATGTGGTCAGCGATTGTGTCGAGCTTTCTTTCGGCCAAGACGCGGATTTCATCGTGCTTTTTAACTTTCATGGATAAAAATTTCCAGTTACAGAAATCAGACCATAGCTTAAAGCTATGATCTCAAGTGCAATCGCAATGGGGCAGCAATTGTTGTTGACAATATTCCAATCCCGGTGCTCAGAGACACACCCGTAAGTGCGGTGTCAACGCCATCCGTCGCGTCTACTGCGAGCTTGTACTATTTGTACAGACAACACCACTGTTCAGCCTCTGCTCGTAAGGGGGTTTCAGCCTCGCTGATCTTTTCATTTGAAATCTTGCGGGTCTTGGAGTGTAGGGTATAGAGTTATTATAATTCCTCTATAAGCAGCGTGATATAAAAGTTTAATTGTTCTGGAGGGGTGGGGTGGGGTGGGGTTTAGCTTCCCTGTGGACATGCACCTCAAACTTGCTGCCGCTGCTTCCTGATAAGACGGTGGTGATGTCAAAAAAGGCGTCAGTTCTTTGATATCACTAGATCGGGAAATAACACAGTCTTCAACAACAGGCCCGCCAAAACGCTCTCCAAGAGTCACAAATACCATACCTTCTGTTCGCAGGTTAACCAACAGTTTGTTTTTCTGGCCGATTACTGCGATGCGGCAGAGCGCGTCTTTCGAATATAACTATGTTTTTTTCTGCTGGTGAGACGCGTGATGGATGGCGCTTCATACCCCGAAGGAAAGGTTATCGCCGAGTTAGTATCGCTAAATACGACGTTGGCATTGTTGTAACAATCGTGCCCGAGAGCCCCCGTGGGTAGCACTTTTAGCTGTTGTTCCGACAGCGAAGCGCAATTACGCCTAGCTTACCGGAAGTTGGTTTTGCGTGCTCTGGCTGGTCCCAGTGCTCAATGTCTATATGCTTTGCATCCTCGTTCCACCCCAATCTGAACCCGTACGTGTCAACCCCAAGTTGGCGCAGATACTCTTGCACCAGTGGTTTGTATTCCATGTCGATGTCAGGCACTTGATTTGCGGATTAGCAGGCAGCACCAATGGTTCGTGTCCCTTGTCTATGTCTGGTTGCTCCCCCATCGCTTTGCTTTTTTTAAGCTAAGTATAACGCAGGTTCAGATTGCGAAAGCCAAAGATGGTCAGAGGGGCTGAGAATTCCGACGCTTGTGCGTCGACGTTGAGGCCCTCACACCGGATGGAGTCTACATCGGCAAACATAGATGCAAAGCTAGTCGTAAAGCTTTTGTATGAGATGCCATTGATTGACTGATCATCGCTGTCATTTTGTGCCAGTATGACTCCATTTACATGGATTGAAAGTGATGCCCACGATCCTTTACCATTATGTCCTCGGGGGCTAATAAAGTAAAATTCGGCGCCTGGGGCGGTGATAGTGTCGTTGTTGTTGCTGAGGGTAAAACCACCAACGTTTTGAAAGTTTTCCGTAGCTCATTGTATCGAAGGTCTTTAAGACCCCCGAGGCATCACCAAGGTCTATACAGTTTTTATTAAATTCGACGGACACACCATCACCTCGCAATGTTGCCGGTTGCCACATTGGCTAGTTTGGTGAGAAGAGCAGAGACGTCCACTCCTGTGGCATCGGAGAACACGACCAGATCAAAAAGCTGCGAGGTTGGCCTTGGTTGTGTATTCAGAGAGATAACCAACCCTGTGGGTGCCGGCGCTTGAAATAGCAGAGATTCCATAAATGGTTCCAGGTATCATTTGTGTTTACACTAAGCTAAAAGGAGCTGTCTCTAATTAACACAAGCGTTTCCCGTCAGGCAAACACGGGCAAATCCAAAATGAGTCTTTATGATTTGACAATATGACCTAATGTATAGAGCTGCCAGTGTGAAAGACCGAGGTTAGGCGTTTCAGAGCTCACAATGAATAAAGCGCAAATGTTGTAGGCCACAGTAGGTTAAGGATCAATAATACATGTAAGTGTCAATAATTGTCTAATAGGAGCATTGGACTCATATAGAGTTGTCCACAGTTTATCATCCGGTACGTCATCAGCCGGGTTTCCTTTCAGTCCAAAATGTGTTATGCGTTGTGGAATGTCGAGCCGTACACGTTGAATTTCCATATCTTCACTTTGTGAGAAAAAAAAATCATTTGTATCCAGACATTACTTTTTCTTTTCGAGTAACTCATTCATTAATTTCTGGGAGAAATACATGAAATGCTGGGTATTTTGCCTCGTACTCAAAACTTTCTCTAACCACGAAGCTGTTATCGTTATTATTTGAGAGTGGTGTGGGGACAAATCCAACGTTGTTTTTGACTACATGGCTGTTTACGTATGTTTCTGTAGCCGCGTCTTGAGACTCGGTGGGATCTGCCACAGATACGACCTTGATAAAAGCTATGTTCAGGATGCCTGCCATGGGGTCGCCAGCCTTCACAACCCCGAGTGAGTCGTGGCTGTCTACATATCTTTTCGAAGTGGCATTTTGTGGGGCAGTGGGAGTAGCCACGTTAAGAGCAGAAGCCTGGGCAATATCAACGATTTGAGACTGGCTAACAGGCACATCACCATCGCTCAGTGTACCATCGACGGCAAAGAGAGGAATGTTGCCGGCTGCTACATTGGATCGTTCGGTGAGGAGTATTGAGACGTTCACGCCCGAGTTTTTAGATTTTCAGACGCCATTGGAGAACACGACCAGTTTATTTGGGTCTGCGTTAATAGAGCGGTAGCTAAGAGCTGCAAGGTCGGCCTTAGTCGGATTGTTGGTGAGATCAAGCGCGCTTACTGTTTCCACCGAAACGGAAGTAACAGGGGTGATGCCCGAGCTTGAAATACTAGAGCGTCCGAATGTGTCCACAGGCATTGTTCGTGTTTACACTATAGCGAGAAAGAGTGGTCTACCTTCAATTATCGTTGGTCGATAGATAACGTCGCGTCCAACAATGTCTAAGGGGTTGGGATGTGCCCAAACGCCTTCACATCGCGATGGACTGGTTGCTGCAAACCGGCCCATTGTTTTTTGTTTTCTTTTTAATCGGGAGCGTGGAGTAAGTCAGCGGCAGTGACTGGGGTCGCATCTATTTCTTGCTCTGCGAAGATACAACATTAATTCAGGAGACGGCTCAAGGCCGCACGAGTTAAAGTAGAGAAGGTGGGATGGCGTCACCCTGAACGCTACCCCGTGCGTTCTGAAGTTCTGTGAAGAGTCGATTTTGACGATGCCAGCTTCATACCCGCTGCACCCTGGTAGGTGTGCCAACTCATCTCGCACGTCGACACCGGAGAAGTGCTTCAAGGGCTGGGTCCTAAGCTGCAGTTCAAAGTTGGAGAGAGCCTTTAGCACCTCCCTGGTAGTCTCACGCCTTGCCTTTTTTTAGACCACTGCCGCGCTTCTCGGCGTCGACGACTCCTTTGCCACGGTATAACACTGGCTCCTTTGCAACGCCGTCGCTACGAACAACTATGTAGAAGAAAGCTACATGGAATCTGGTCAAGGATATTTGTTGCATGTTGCTTTCTTTTTGATTGTCGGCAGGGCCTTTCACTAGCATGTTTATTGCCTCGAAATCTGCATACATAATGTACGGGACGCGCATCTGGCGGTGTTGGTTCTGGAAGGCTAAGATATTCTTGCTTGGTTCCAGTAAGGACACGCACTGGGGATTTTCGCCTAAACCGGGGCAGTCTTTCATGTGGGCTTCCAATAGGTCGGCCTGACCATTGTGCTTGTTGTGATGTTGTACCAGGCGGCTTAAAAATTTTATCCAGTCATAGTGGCTCTTTACGCCTTCGGCGACCAGCAAGATTTCTATCGAATTTTGCTTCGTGTTTAGCAACTTGCTAATGCGCAGCGCATATAGGCCTTGTTTAAAAAAAAGACACTAACTTGCCCATATCACTAACCTTCACGGGAAAATCGGTGCCTGTAACGTCAAGCTTGCCCAAATGCGGTACTTTCCTGGCCCATCAGCACGGAGATCGTCTGCTGGGTAAAGAGCTGACTGGACTGCCCACTCAAAACAGCGGTTGTCCTTGTTCGAAAACATTTGAAAACATTAATAGCTGACCGTGGTGGCATGCACTTTGGTGTTGAAATGTTGCTATACATCCGCGAAACGGGCCGTACTGTGACACTTGTAGTTCAAGTCCTTTGCATTGGTCAAGTACCCATCCTAAACCCTCGCGCATATATTATTCAATGTAGCGTAGTGTGGTGATATTAGCCTCATCAATCTGCCTCTTTATCTCATCAGTGCGTAGTATGACAATGGCTTCATTTCGGAAATTTTACTATAACAACGTCTAACTCAGCTTCATCATATACGTTTTGTAGGCCTGCTACAGCTTTTTCTAACTGTGCCGTCATCACTAGGCTAAACTTCAGATCACCAAATTAACTAAGTTCCTTTTCGACTACAGCTTGTATACAAGGAACCATATAATCTAGAAATACAGAAGTGTCGATTCAAACCTGTTCTTTTTGCTGCGACTTTTCTTTGCTGATGTCTTTTGCTCATTAAAAATTTCGGCTATTAAATCGCCGAACTCATCTGTGGAAACCGGCCGGTCCAACTGTCTTGGTGTCAAAACAGGTTGTGGGGTTGGGACTGGTTGTTCAACCGGACGAATCGATTGTCTTGGAGATGGAAATGACCGTGGAACTTGGACTGCATGTTCAACCGGGCGAATCAGCTGCCAAGGAGCCGGAACAGGCCTGCTAGCAACTAATGCGTCAAGCGCATTATCATATTCACTTTGGGCTCTTTGCCATCTGCGAAGCAACTAGTTCAAAATTGTGATAGTGGACATAATGTTGTGCGTATGTTAAGCTTGTATAAGTCACATCATTTCTCTAAATTCATTTTGTTTTGCTGTGCTTATGTTAAGCTTAATATATGTCATCCCAATTCTCTAAAATCATGTTTATTTTGCTTGCCAGAAAACTTTATTAAAATTTCTACTTGCTCCGCTTTCTACTCTCTTCATGTCTCTTGTCGCTTAATTACCGCCACAACTCGCACGTATCCTGTAATCGGTCAATGTTCCAATACCACACTTCCAGCATGGGCAGACTCTACATCTTCTAAATTCTGCCATATGCGTACCACAATAATCACCAATGCAGTTTTTCCCGCACACCCTTTACTCCCTACTTTTAGCCAAGCGTACTTGTTATTGCCACTAAACACCATGTCTAGCCAAAGGCGGGTATATTCACAATCACTAAGCATTTGAACAAATTATTCCCATTTCTATAAATCGATAAAACACCCAGTTCGAGCCGGCCTTATAGGGTGGGGGTGGGGGTAGGCTTTCAGCCGGCCTAAATCCAGGCGTTTTAAACCATCTAACAGTCGTTCCAACGGGTCCCACAACTGGTTGGCCCCCAACCGGGTGACAGTCATAGTCGTTCCGACAAATGGAGCCCTCCAACAGGCTGACAATCGTTCTGACGGGGCCCCCAATCAGCTCCCCACCCAGACTAACCGGGGTGGGGGCAAAAAAAAACCTTGTACATCTACTGATGTAAATGACACCATAACTGTCATACAAAATATGAATTGAGAATGAGGTAATGGAGGAGAGGCTTGATAAAATGTCGCTGTATTATTTGGAAAAAAGTAACCATTTTTGGCAATTAGGATTGATCTACAAATTATTTGAGGAGATTCATGCCTTGCAGAATCTGCGATAAGGAAAATCTTGAAGCATTCCAAAGATATACGTTTGCACGATATATATATATATATATATATATACACACGTTGTCAAGGAGGACGCTCAACATCAAACGCAGATAATGCATGTTAATATGTGATAGAAGAAAGATATTTTAGTACTCATAGTGTCATGTGTCATGTGCCGAGAGACTCGTCAAGCGATGGCTTGTTGCACGTGTGCAGCACGTGGAGGGAGATATGACAACAGAGTACGTAAAGTGAAGGAATGTTACTGTTAAAAACTAGAACCCGTTATTCATCTCTCCTTTTTTCGGTTAGATTTTATCTGTATGTAAACAGGCACTTCCATTTCAATAACATCCCAAACTGTCTAAAAACAGAGGTGCATGATTAACAACTTAGCTAAAACACTAAACAAACGCATGAAAAACAGCATACCCGAAACACTTACTAAACTACTGAAACCTTACTTTAATGATCAACAATTATAAAAATTGGTGCAATTGTTTTAAAATTATTTTTGGTTGCTAATAAATATTTTCTGCACCAGGTGTTTAACATACTGCAAATATGGGAGGCGTGTTTTAATAGGAATTCGTTAATAAGTAAGTCCAGTGATCTGTTTGCTTTTCTCCATAATATTCCTAATTTTGCATTATTTAATAAATTTAATTAGTAATAAATATTTAATATACAAATTTGGATTGAAACTTTTCGTCGTCATCTTAATGGTTAACTTAATAAGTATACCTCAGTGGTAACACTTAATTATAAATAAATGTAAAACATTGTCATTTTCAAAACTTTCACAATGTGTTAGAGCAAAATGGTCGATGATCTACATTTCGTTTCTGATAATTGTATTCACAAGTTATATCCTTCAATATATACAAATGAAAGACGTTATAAGTTCATTTTGCACGTATTTTAGTCTTTTAATTTAATTTGTGTACGTCCAGCATATTATCATATACAGTTCTGCATTTAAAAAAAGTTGCTGTAAGTTTATTTCAAGAACGGTCACTTATGAATTTCCTAAAATATCTCGGCAAAATGTTAAAATCCTAATCTGAGAAATAGATAAAACGTTGTAAAAATGACTGTTCCAGACTAACAAACCAATGAAACGTATGTGAAATCCGCTTGAACGGGTCCTGTTAATTAGATGCCCATTGTAGTACCCCGACCCCCTTTGCTGCACTTTCTTTTAGTTGTCATTTTAGTCATTTTTGCGTCAAACTTTGGCAATTAAAGACGAAAAGTTAACAAGAAGATTTGCTGGTACAACGCTTGCAATTTCAATATTTTCCGTTACTTTTGCGAATATCCTGGAAAAATGAGGTACAAAACAAACGCATGTATTTTTGTAAAAAGTTACAAATATAAACTTGTGGTGGCAGTGGCGTTTTAAGAAAGCGAGAGTGCCACTTGGGGGAACAGTTCGTGGTTTGATCCTCAACTTATCTTAGTATGAACGATTTTTGGATACTATTGATTTGAGTAGTTTTCTTTCTCAATATTCACCCGATATGTTGGACACCAATCTGTAAGAATGTAATAAAATCTGAAGATATGGCTATTTAGCGATAGTTCCATGCGATCGTTCTATTAATAGAGCGATAAAACATAAGAATAAGTGTGTCCAATCCCTAGCTAAATAAATAAAACCTTTGCAAAGAAAGGTGTTGATAGGTGGTAATTGAAGAGGCAAACTTTCAATACATGCTTAAAGATAAGAGAGTTGTACCCACATCTATATTTTGTAATGTACAAAACAACATGTATTACTGGAAAGAACTGATTCGGAAAAGAAAATGCCAAACGCTTTTAATAATTGGCATTTGGGAGAATTAAGAGATTTGAACATTTAGAGGCGACGGACAAACGAACGTGATATGAACGAGAGAGAGAGAGAGAGAGAGAGAATTTAAAATTAATCCTTTAGCATTATGCTTCTGAACTACATTGATTCATAGGAAGTAAAAAACACTGGCAAATAATTTTATATACCATTGGGTATGCTACATTTTTAAGTTATAAATTGGCAGCTTCTTTTATGCTTATCAACTATTAACAACAGCACCTAAAGGTGAAAGTTTCTTTTTACAAGAGTGAAAAAATTTAAGAAGAGGGAATAAAATTGCGAGACCATATTTGTTTTAACTTTTTGCAACAGGTAAGTATCTACTTCGGGATTCTGATATACAACGACAATATATTTTCCTTGCGATGTAACACCTGCTATTGTATGTAAAGAAATCGTTCCCCTCTTGGCTCGGTACAAAAGAATTCCAGGAAAAAAACCTACATTCTTACTATATTCGCTTAACTTTTAACTATATATCTTAATTAGAAATTCCTGACACAGAGCATGTAGCTCGAGTGCAAGATTCTGCAATCCAAGTTTTTAATGCCCGATATCAAAGAGGAATTCATTACCGGAAATGTTACAAATGAACGTAATATACCTTTACAGATTGCTACAGAAAGCTGCTTTTCATTGGTAAGTTTCTTATCATTCTCTATGAATCCATTGGGAATGCTGCTAATGTAACATAACATTATGTGAAAATCATTAGGAACTTGATCTGTTTAAAAAAGTTCCATTTCTTCCTCGTTTTCATTTCATCGTTACACTTCTATATACCATCATGTAAGTACTTTTTACCTCTCATAACTTGTTTTCAGTGTTTGTTTTCTGTCTTTGTAAGTGCTCCTTTTCCACCGACGAAGAGCTTGCTTAGCTGGAAACGTTGAGCAAGAATTAGTACCCGCTCCATTGCTATATTTTGTCATTATATATATTTCCGTTTGAAGTTTCAGTACTTGTATGCCTTGATAAATGAACTGGTTTTGGATAGTTGTTCTGTTTTTGGATAATTGTACTGTTTTTGGATAATTGTACTGGTTTTGGATAATTGTACTGGTTTTGGATGGTTGTACTCTTTGTGGATAGTTATAATGTTTGTGGATAGTTATACTGTTTTTGGATAATTGTACTGCTTTTGGATAATTGTACTTGTTTTGGACAATGGTCCTGGTTTTGGGTAGTTGTACTGTTTGTGGATAGTTATACTGTTTTTGGATAATTTTACTGGTTTTGGATAATGGTACTGTTTTGGGATAGTTGTACTGTTTTGGGATACTTGTGTACTATTTTGGGATAATAGTACTGTTTTTGGATAATTGTACTGGTTTTGGATAATGGTACTGTTTTGGGATAGTTGTACTGTTTTGGGATACTTGTGCACTGTTTTGGGATAATAGTAATGTTTTTGGATAATTGTACTGCTTTTGGATAACTGTACTGGTTTTTAGTTAATTGTACTGCTTTTGGATAATTGTACTGTTGTACTGTTTTTGGATGATTGTACTGGTTTTGGATTATTGTGCTGTTTTTGAGTAGTTGAGCTGTTTTGGATAATTTTACTGTTTTGGGATAGTTGTACTATTTTTGGATAATTATACTGGATTCGGATAATTGTACTCTGTTTGGATAGTTGTACTGTTTTTGGATAGTTGTACCGTTTTGGATACTTGTACTGTTTTTGTATAGGTTGGCACAGCAATCAAGAGTTTAGTGATCAGAGAGAGAGAGAGAGAGAGAGAGAGAGAGAGAGAGAGAGAGAGAGAGAGAGAGAGAGAGAGAGAGAGAGAGAGAGAGAGAGAGATGTATGATAAGGGTTTAAAGGCACATCAGAAAAATCCTGGCTGTAGAGTGCCGAGTAAATTTAGTTATCGCTCCCCCTTCCACAGGCTTACAAAACAAAGATATAGGCAAAAAGACAAACATTTTAAGATACGTCAGATTTTTTAAAATATATAAACAACATTCTTTTAAAAGGTCTAAGACGTTCTCCGATGGAACATCATCACGGGAGACATCCCTGGATACAAAAGTTGCCAAATAACAGTGATGTACAAAATAAAGTCAATAATACATTTATGTTCTCACGCACATATTATTGAACCTAATGACTACTAGTTTTAACGTTAAGAAGTGGTTAAAATGAAGCTTAACACGATATATTTCAATTGAAAATTACAATTTATTTAAAATATCTTAAGGAAACAAAGTTTACCAATCAAAGAGCAGACAATGAATCTCCCAACGTCATTTCATTAATGAAATCTCTAGAGCACCCAACTTTTTTTCTCTCTCTGTCAATTATTTCCTTCATCGATGGATGCAGAGTAGAATCACCAAGCAGGTCAGGAAGGATTTCCAGACATTCCACATTACTGTTTACATCTCCATGTCGACTTGGAACGTTGAGCTAGGTTCAGTGGAGAGGGTGGTTAAATGACTTTCGTAACTTTTTCTTGAACTTTAGAATCCTCTGTCATGTATACTTGGTCATATAATTCCATCAACTAATACACGCGAAGCAATGTGTCAATGCTAAAGAGAGAGTAAAACAAATGTTAGAATGGTCCATTGTCTTTCAGGGCAAGTAAGGAATCATATACAATTCAGAATGTTAATATTCATCTAGCATCGCACATAATGCGTTTGTAACATTTGCTTAAATAAATGTGCTGTGGATTAAATCAGATGTGTCCATATTTTACGAGCTGTATGGAGAAATAAGTGTACTGTTAATTATTTCTTCATACATCTAGAAAAGTTTGGATACATCTATTACATATTTTCACATGTGAAAACACAATAATTCCCATCATACCATGCCACGCTTGATTGTGTGTGCCGACAGAAGTTATACTTGCAGCAAGAATAATCGAGCATTTTGTGCGCTTGAGTAATAAATACAAACTGCATTACCTTTTAGGCATGGAAATTATTTGTTGCCTAAGATATTCAACTCGCCATCGTTCGGTTCTCTACGAAGTTATGTCCCCCTGAACTACCTTGTGAACAATATTAGCAGCCCGGTGTGCTGCATAGTTCAATCGGACTTGCTTTGTGGTCACATAGAGTCAGATAGTTTACAAGATGCAAAAAATGTGACGTATTGCTACATATTAGATCATCCCAAACCTACCGTTCTCTTAAATTGCTGATATTTTTACGAGCAGCAATGAATACAATTGAAAATTGAGGTGAACTCTCGAAAAAATAAAAGTGAGGTTAATCTTCTAAGCATCGATATTGTAGCCTGTTTGCTAAATAAAAAAAACTAAAATGATCTATCCTGCGTGGGAATCGAATATATTTCGTCTTGGGGTGCAAACAAATGATATCGTGATCTTGCTCCCAAGTGCATTCCCATCGTTAAGATCTTAATAAAGTATTAGCATCCCGCCATAGGAAGAAGATCGTTCTTCTTTTTGGTGTGGACGTGGTATTGATGAGAGTGACGATGCAGTGTCCTTCAACAGGGTCTGTGATGGTGTGATGGGTGAAAGTCTTTTGGCGTTTTTAGTACCAAAACGCCAGGTGTTCGCTTACGGTGCAAGGCAACTGGTGATTTTGGCAGGGATTCGATGTCTTAGGCGTCTCAGCGAAAGGGAGCTGGTATTAGCTTCCGTAATCTGTTGGGCAGTAAATACTTACATCGTGTTGGTCCTACCAGGGTTTTCTTCATTATGATAAACAGGGCAAGCCTGCCTCCATTTGTTACCTGTTGGAGGCCTGCTCGCTGTACTGTAGATCACGCTTGAATTGTCGAGTTTGCTTATGAAGATGTATGGTCTAGCAGCAGTAAGATTTACTTCGCCTGAAGTCGTCCAGTACGCATAAAAGCCAAACAACTGCATTTTTGCAGAGGAGTCTGCCGTGGATATTGCAGGTCTATATCTGACGCTTTATTGTTGTTTTTTAAAAGCATAATTCAGGCGTGACGTATGAAGCTAAAGGCGTGTGTAATGTAATGGTTTTGGTTAGAAAGAGATCGCTTTTATAGTTAAGTTCCGCTAATCAGTCTAGTCCATTTGTATCTGATTGTCAGAAAGGGATTGAAACTTTTCTGATACCGCTAATCTAGGGTCTGCCACTCCCAAAACTAAAGATCGTGTCTTCTGGTGTCCGTCGACGCACCTATACGTTCGTCTTCGATATAGGGGTGATTGCATTCAATCCGATCGATGTACATACAGTTGTCCGTGTCGAAGTAAAGCATACGGTCGCCTAGGGGTTCCAGAACCGAGTACAAATTCAAACAGGTGTTGGCTGTCACGTAAGCAGCGATAATCACTTTTACCAACTCTTTGGGATCAACAAAATATAGCATATCTTCGTCATTCACTATGATGAGATCTTCTCGTACGACTCTGAATGTGTTTGATGAGTTTCCTTTATCGTTTACCAACTGAAAGTATCGGATCGGACCCGTAAAGTATCCCGTCATGGGTATAATTGGGCGCTGAGTTACTTTTTCCCTCCAATAGTTCAACATGACATTGGCAAAAGCCCGTTTTCCCTCATTGCGTCTGACGTGCTCCAATTCTATTCCATCCAATGATCGGTACCAGCGTTTAAATGCAACTCTCTTTTTATGCGAGACACACGTCGGATAGCCGCTGGCCTCTTGTTTCATTTTGAGGAACTCGTTGACGTATCCTGATAAAATGCCTGGTTTTGATCCATTATGTTCATATTGTGCCGTGGTGGGGACGTGCCAGATTTGTATACTTTTAACAACCCGTTTCCACGTTCGAGAGCATGGAACAATCCCACACTGACCCACGTTCCTGTCAAAGCGCCGTTCGTCGTATTGACGACAGGCTTTGTGCTGATTGCAGGTTTTGGTACAAGTGTAAGCAATGCAAGACTTTTGCCGAATACCAATGGCTTTCACACTGATGCGTTTGTAGTGGTACGAAAACAAGCACATTCTGAGGCATGACATTCTACAGGCCTTGGCGATGGTAGACCATTAATTCAAAAGGATCAAGACAAATATCCTCGATAAACAAATGATAACATTTCCCTCAATAATGTCGTAGAATGTCGACATATGACGAACAGTATTTTAACATTTCTTGTTTGAAATCAAGTGTGTCAAATAGTGGGTCTAGTATCATGTGTAGAAAGCCTCTCGCTCCGCTCGTATACCGCCTGGGTGGTAGTATCTTTCGTCGGGCAAACGGGCTAGCACCACGTGTTTACTTTCCTGTGTGTTCACAAAGTGAAGAAAATATCACGTAGCCATTTAAGTCATTCCAAAATATTTGGGCATCTTATTTAATGGCATAGCCAAGTAATTCACCGAAGCATTGACCTCGAACTCTACAATACTGATTTTTCATGCAAATGATCTGAACCCCGTTCATAGTCATTTGTGGGTATTCGGTTCTCTTTTCTGCAGAATGTTTCAGGGAAACTGTCCGTCGGACCTAGACATGTTGTGGGCATTCATTGTAGCGTACTTATGACAGTTGACGTAATTATATAAACTGTCTTCGTCCCGCTTGTCTGTAGGTCCGATACTCACTTAGCAAAGTCTGGCAGGATGTCGGCTCCACGAAAAGGGATTTTCACATCCGCCCGAGAACTCGCTACAGTTCTGACAGTGACAATGCATACATTCGCTTCAAATTCGATGCGTCACACAAAAGTAGGCACGTGAATCCTGTGAACATTGACAGTAAAAAGACATCAAATTCATTCAGTGGTTCGGCGTCCTTTTTTGTTGTTGTTGGGGTTGTCTTTGTAGTTGTTCAGATATTCGTCCTGTCCGTTGGCGTATCGCTGAATGTAACACCGATGATCTAAGTCGACGACGTGATGACAAATATGACATCGTTTCTGTTCCCGACAAATGTGTGAGGCTCTCGAACTGGAGCGAATGCTCTGCCCACATTTGTTTTACGTACTTCGAGTAATTCACAAGCGATTCTCTTTGTCCAAACTACTTAACTTTATGACATTTTTCTGGACTTACGACAGAAAAGAAAAAGTCAAAGGACATTTGTGATATTGCCTCAAAATATGATGTAGTTTGCCTATTAGAAACGTGGTCTACGAAAAGTTCGAAGTTAAATTTAGCAAGGTAATGATATATTCATTATTATAGGAAGTTAATTTATAAGAAAAACGAGTTTACTTTTGTGGTTTTTACTGTTTGCTGACGATTTCGTTTTTTATTTTCAGAAAACATTGTGGGCTTACAAAAACTCATGGATAATTTGGACGACTACTGTGATAACTGGAATCTGAATATTAACCTTGATAAAATTAAAGCTGTGGTCTTTACAAAAGGTGATCCATTAAGACAAGACGAAGTATCGAATATAGCCTAAAATAACACTGATGAGGTCGAACATTTTAATTATCTTGTCTTGTTTTCTCGAGCAAAGGTAAATTATCTAAATCTCAACAAAGATTGGCTGATAAGACTTTGAAGGCAATGAATATGATTTTATGTAATTTTTAAAAAAAATGTTATTTAAATAATAATGAATGTTTGAAACTTTGTAACGGGTTTAAATTAATTCCATGCTAAGTAACCTTTGATTTGACTAACGTGATGACATTCATTGGTGATGTTGTATTTTGTTACAGCTTTCATTCACTATTCCACGGCGCCATGGGTCAAAATAAGGGCATTACATACACGATATATCTTTTGACATTGAAGAAATGTACCAAAAGGAAAATGAAAAGCTTAATGAACTGAGGGAAAAAAGAGCAAAGATGTATTTTTGACATTTTAACCTTGCCCGAAAAAAAGGGGGAGGGGGAGGCTGGGATTGCACTAGGGTTGCAATTAAATTTTGAAACGTTACTGCCAACTAAAATTCTATAGGGAAGTCACTCACTGAGTTTGAAAGATGTATTACCAAGAACTAAAATGTTGTGTGTTTACAAGGATCTCGAAAGCCTTGATGTTAATACCCACGACCTCATGATTTTGTGACACTCTATTTCGTAACCTTTTGTCCACTGACCAGGGGTCAGTGAGAGGATTACAATCCATTCCATTTTTAAGTCCTCTCAAACAACTTTGATTTGATACCCATGATGGCCTGTCTTGTTAATGTTCTACATATTAATTCCATTGACCCTTTGATACCCCTGCCCCACGGTCTCTGGAACCAATCATGAAACATCACGTTACATGTATCATATATTTTTATTAATTTAACAACCTTTCCAAAATTTAAAAGAAGCATAATTAACAGAGAAGAAAGAGTATTCTATGTATATTTTTCATTTAACCATGCTCATGGGGAATAGTGTAGGATGCGACTTATGGGGCATAAAGGAAATCCTATATTAAAAATGGACTGTGGATTATGGGGCATAAAGGAAATCCTATATTAAAAATGGACTGTGGATTATGGGGCATAAAGGAAATCCTAAATTAAAAATGGACTGTGGATTATGGGGCATAAAGGAAATCCTATATTAAAAATGGACTGTGGATTATGGGGCATAAAGGAAATCCTATATTAAAAATGGACTGTGGATTATGGGGCATAAAGGAAATCCTATATTTAAAATGGACTGTGGATTATGGGGCATAAAGGAAATCCTATATTTAAAATGGACTGTGGATTATGGGGCATAAAGGAAATCCTATATTTAAAATGGACTGTGGATTATGGGGCATAAAGGAGATTTAAAAAGGGAATAACTTTATGGGGCGTAAGGGACATTTAACTTGGGAAAGACATTATGGGACATAAGGGAATTTAACTTAGGACTGGCATTATAGGGCACAAGGAGAAATTAACAATGCATCTCCAGGTTGAAAACATGTATGGGCCATAAGGGAAAATGTAACGTTAAAAATGTCCATAGGCTTATCATTATGGACATCTAGCTGACATTTATGCGTGTTGGATAGTAGATCACTGGGTGGTGGATAGTAGATAACCGGGTTTTAATTTGTGCAACAATACCTTGAATCTGACTGGTCCTGTGTTTTTAGAGTACTGTATATAATGACAGATCTGGAATTTGAATTACTCGAAAATTCTCCATGTATTTATTTCATTCCGCGTGGTTGAAGTTCAGGGGAAAAACATAGTACAATATTTAAAGTTATGTAAGGTCCATTACTCAAAGAACATCCACTACCCACGACGCATTCCACGGTATATAGACTTTGAACAGATTCAAGTGAAACGCCAAGAACCATCTCACTATTTAGTCTGGAACATAATTATAAACTAAAGGTATCTGAACGTTCTAAAAAGACAGAGATTGAACAAGCCTGAAGACAGAAAGTATCTCTTTTATGTTTTGTGACAAGACTCTTCTGTGAACAAGACATGCCATGTCATGACTTCTGTCATCATAAAGAGTCCATCTACCTAAGAGAATACACTGATGCAGTTTCAATCTGTGAAGATGGAAGAGCCACACAGATGACACTTCTGGTCAGAGGTCTACAAAGAATCATTCGAAAAAACAAACTTTTGACAAGACTTATAGAGAAACCCCAGACTACTCCTCTCAAGATAAAAGCCAAGATACGTGTTATGTCAGTAGTGTGCCCATAACCCACAACTACTTATGTCTGTCCAGAGAAAGGGCATTGGGCTCCAGAATGTCCACAACCTCAGAGAAAATGAACCTCTAAGACAAGAGAAAAGAGAGACAAACATAAAGATATATGTTATCATTGTCTACACAGAGTCTCAAGAAAATCGAGGACATTTCAGAAACAGAAGAAAAAGAAGAACAAACAGAAGAACCTATTCCAGCAAAGAAATATAAAACAAGACAAATGGAACGAACAGCAAAAGAACTCATTCCTATAGTAAAGTCGGTCAGTGTATGAAATCTAGGTTTGGCAAAATATGTAACAAACTGCTGAATCAAAAAAAAAAATCTGTCTCACATGACATTTTTTTTTAGCAAAATTTGCTGCGAGTGAATTGGTAAAATAGAAAAACAGAATTACAAAAGTTCTAAATTCTACTTGGGTTTCATACAGGCCAAATTCTGACTTCGTCTGATTATGTAAGGATTGTAAAGATCTCATCAAACACCAACATTTTCACTCAACCTACGAAATCTAGGACGACAAAAAACAAAAAAAAAAAAAAAAAAAAACAAAAACAAAAAAACAACAATAACAACAACAACAAAAAAAAAAACAAAAACAACATTTGTCACATTAGGTAAGCCTAGGTCATTCAGTGCTTAGTAAAAATCTATCATTTGGTAAAAAACATTTGCAACAAACTGCTGAATTAAAAACCACAATATGTCTCACATGACACTCAATATATTTTTTATAACAAAACTTTCTGCCAATGAATTGGTAAAATCGAAAAACAGTATTATAAAAATGTTAAGAGTACACTTGGCTGCAACACAGGATTTAAAAGAACAGATATAATTGTGTTCGTACGTAACATTTCTACTTTTGTCTCTTCTTTCACTTTATGTGTGATATTATTGTTATTATGTATGATATTATTGTTATTATGTATGATATTATTGTTATTATGTATGATACTATTGTTAGGGTTTTAGGAATTATAAGTGTGGTAGGGATATTTTTTGGGTCTAAAAATGGAGATAATAGTTGAGCGGCTCTCTCTCTCTCTCAAACCGAAAACAGTATTATAAAAATTATAAAACTCTACTTTGGATTCATAGAGGCCAAAGTGTGAGTTCGTTTGACAATATAGCACAACAACTCTGATTTCAACTCAGCGTTGGATAAAGAACATTTGCAACATAGGGAAAAGCCGAGGTCAGTCGGTGCTAGGGTTGGCAAATTTTTAACATTTGTCCCCCCCCCCCAAAAAAAAAAAAAACAAAAAAACAACTGATGAATGAAAATTTGCCTGACTTGACACTAAGTATTTTTTAAATACAACTAGCTGCCTGTAAAATAGGTAGCGCGTTTTAGTGACAATATTAAATTTAGGACATAAATATTCGAAAATCCCCCTATTGGGCTACAATTACAGGATTAATGTCCATGTCAGATATATGTTATCTTTGGGATTGTAAAAAGTAAGCCAATGTCTATCCTTAAATGTCTTGATTTATTCTTCTCTCTATCCTGTCTTTTCTCTTCTTTCATTCCATGTATGATAATATTGCTAGGGTTGTAGAGATTATGAGATTGGTAAGGGGAATGTATATATATATATATATATATATATATATATATATATATATATATATATATATATATATGTGTGTGTGTGTGTGTGTGTGTGTGTGTGTATTGCCAATTGAACCTGATCCAGGATGTAATCTCAGTAGGATATATTTTATATCAGCATCAAGTTCGTTAAGTCGGTCATGTAAACAGATGATGGTTTCTCATTAACTAAGCCTCTTAAAGCCAATGGCTTGCTCAGATTAATGTGAGTGATGAGAAAAAATTGTCCTATAAAGGTAAATATAACATCTATTTAGTATGTGCAATCGTCACATCATTGATACCATTGATATATAGCATTCATTACAACATTTGTATTAGTCATGTGGCTGTAATGTGAAATCGAGCGTGACCAAATATTCTGATCGCGGGAGTTTCAGTTGGCAAAATTACTAATCTTCATACGTTCAACTGTGATGAATTTCACCATTAACTAATATTATAAGCATGGCAGTGAGAAAAATAATTGAATTGATGCAAAAAGAGTATAAAGGTAAAGTGCATATGACCCCAATATTTTAATGCTTTAAACTAACTCTTACTTTTTTTACTTAATGCTGAATCATTTGATCGTATGTTTACTGGCTTTCACCTCATTCCCTCTATTCTTACTTCTTTAAACTAAAAAAAAAGTCTCAAAATCACGTGATATGCACGAGTTACAAAAAGGGTGCTTTATGAAATTTGGGAAATGATTTAACATACATCATAGTTCAAACATAAAACGTACAAGAAAAAAAAAAAGAATGTTATTATGAACACACATGCAAGTGACCAATCGAATATATTTAAATTTGCATAGATAGTAATACGCAGGTCGTAATGTGCTTGTGTTTGTCTGTGTATTCACGTACTCCTCTGTGTGTATATGTGTGTGTGGTGTGTGTGTGTGTGTGTGTGTGTGTCTGTGTGTGAGAGAGAGAGAGAGAGAGAGAGAGAGAGAGAGAGAGAGAGAGAGAGAGAGAGAGAGAGTTTTCAAGTCTCGAATGCCATCAGTAAAAACAGGACTTAAAGGATGAATTTATCTAAGGGCGGCGATCTAAATTATCTCCTCTAACACGAGACGGCTGATAAGCTCCAATACGGATATTTTTGGATTTAAACTATATTTTCATATCATTAAAGTGGATAAAAATATGGCATCACTTGCAAAATTTTAGAGTCTCTTCGCATCGTCTTCATGTGGAAGCTGGCATGTGGGCTAAACGACAAGCTCCTACTTTACCAAAAAGAAAAAAAGAAAAAAAAAAGGTTCCCAATGTATTGGTTTAGATAATGAGTACCAATATGTTATGGAATTTATCTTAAATTCTTATCTCTGCAAAAAATATGCCTCAATGTGGTAGAATTCGCTTAAATATTTTCAATATTGCGTGGAACTATTAAATTCCTCTAATGAACATTTTATCAAAAACTTTGGTACATTTGTTTCTAGAGCTTTTATTTTAAGAAATAATTTCTTTTACATTAGTTAATTTACATTTTCTTTTCAATTTAATATTACACCTCAACTCAGGTTGTATATAAACCCACATCAATACGGTCTTTTGGAGTCTCTCATGTTAAACAATTCGGAGCACTATTATATCATCTTCCAAACATATAATAATTTTTTCTTCGTTGTTTCCATATTTACAATTAATATATTTTTTTCTTCATATTTTGACTTCTGTCGAGCGTAGAGAAAAATGATGTTAATGAGTATGGATATATGTATTTGCTGTTGATATTAACCTAATAAATAGCAGCGTTTTTATATGTATGATTTATGTTTACTTGTTTGTATCCACTCAAGGACCAGTTCTTGATTCCTAGCTATTGATTTATTTGTGTATTCTTTTTTATGTAAATATTCTTATAAAAT